>VUQJ01003180.1:0-10576 GCA_015108635.1 Andinoacara biseriatus | reverse complement strand
TCTTATGATGGTCCAACCTTTTTTTCCCCAGGCAGTGTAAATCAGTAAGATTTCCCTGTAATCATGAGTTTTCATACAAACTCGAGACTTATACACTTTTGCTGTCATGTTTTGTGGGTTTGTCGGGTCCTGCAGGACTGCACTGCAACCGTGACTGGGATGGCTGGCTCTGCTGGGATGACACCCTGGCGGGAACCACTGTCTTTCAGAACTGCCCTGATTATTTTTCTGATCTCGACCCCTCTGGTGAGTAATAACATTCAAGACTGTTTAAAGATTTGCTGCTTTCCTAGAAACCCTCTCTGATCTTCTGTTATATTTTGAAAGAAAGAGCCAAAGAGGAATGTTTTATTGTCTACAGCAATATATTTATCATATAAGTATTTTTTTTTATAGTAAAGGCATCTCGATACTGTGGAGAAGATGGGCAGTGGTTTCGCCATCCAGAGAGCAACAAGACATGGACCAACTATACTCTTTGTGCTGTCAACACTAAAGACAGGTTAAAGGTACTGTAACAGTAATGCATAAATATGCTATGCTGTATGTCACCTTGAACACTGTTTAGTTTAACTGAACATGACTCTTTATGTGTGTATTTGTGATATAAACTTCACTAAAATCAAGACAGCCGCCCAGTTTTCCAGGGAGACTGAGGTCGAAGCTGCCAGTGAGGCAACAGTCAGTCCCACGGTCAACCGAGAGCAGCAGGAAATTGTGAGGAAAAAAATCCTCGACAACCAGTACAAGTGCTTTGAGAAAATGAATCGAGATCCACCTTATAACAAGTCAGGTAACAATAATATGAAATGAAATGAAACATGGGGTTTTCTACTCCTCTGTGGATGTTTAACTCTTATCACACTGTGTCAATGTTACAGGTTTGTACTGCAGTCGCAACTGGGATGGTTGGCTGTGCTGGGACGATACTCCAGCGGGAACTTATACTTTCCAAAACTGCCCTAATTATTTTCATGACTTCGACCCTACAGGTAAGCAGTGAGACTGAAACATGCAGGTCTTTTAAAGTTCACTTGATTTGAAGGGATTAACTAATTTCTTGACTGATACATTCAGAAAAAGCAACTAAGTATTGTGGAGAGGATGGGCAGTGGTTTCGCCACCCGGATACCAACAGGACTTGGTCCAACTACACACTCTGCAACGAAAACACCAATGCCAAGCTGAAGGTAATTTATTTAAGATAAACTCTTCAGCTACCATAAATCTACTGCACGGTGGCCGCAGTGTGATGGGTCAGCATAATTGTTTCCTTTGTGCCAGGGACGCTGCACTGCCAAGATTCATAACTCTCCTATACTGCTGTGATACGGATCTAAAATAACATATCTGACATTTTAGATCACGCATGCGTTTGATGCATTTGTTTATATGACAGACAGGAAGGCTTAAAATTATATTATTACCTGCTTACAGGTAGTATTTGTATTTTTAATGGTCTTATCTCATGGGGGGACATCCAGATAAAGTAGGTTTTGTTTGTCTAGACAAACAGAGTTTGCATTTATTGGAAACTTGCTTCCAATAAAGGCTTCCCAATAGCCTCTGCCACAGGCTACACAGTCACAAGGAGGCTCCCTACTAATAGTGTTACGAGAACACATCACATATTAACAACCTTCTCATCGCCAACAGCCCACGGCTAGAAAATGAAGCATCACAGAACTCTCACTAAAAAGGGGACATCAGAGGCAAATGGACTGTTTTATCTTCAGTAAAATATTTTAGAATTGGTTTAATTAGTAGTGACTGTTGCTCTTTTACAAGCCAAAGCATTGCTGTATCCATAGCAACATTGTGCAGTTTTATTTTGTTGTCATTACTATTTTTTGTTTATTCATGCATATTTTGGCTATTCTAGTTTCCATTCAGTTTTCTCATAACAACTAATGCTCTGACTATCATTATCTATCATTTCTGTGGTTACTTTCCTACTATGTTCTTACTGATCAGCAATATATGTTACTTTATAAAGATTTAATATGTATGTAAGTAGTCATAGTGGGATTTTATTATTGCATGTTTAAATTGTAGTACTTCTTGTAAAAAAAAAACATTCACAGCTAATTATTATTATTAGTATTATTATTTTTTACCCTTTTTTAACAAATTCTAACATGACATTTTATCTACTATCGTTACAAAAGAGAACTGTGTACACAGATCAGTAGTACCCTTAATAAATGTACTAATAGATTTGGAGCTATCGCAGGACAGAACTGCATCAACAATATTAGCGTTAGAGTTGTGAAAGTTCTTTAACTGAAGTTATATTTTTAAATCTAAAATATAACTATTGCTGTTATCCATAAATATTCAAATTTCCTGTTTTACAAAAAAAACCCTGAAATACTAAAGCACATTATTAATTTTTTTAAATTGAGATGCCAAATTACAGTTATTTACTTAGATTACTGAACAGAAATTTTTTTTTAGTGGTTGAACATTGTGCTTGATTAATTTGTGACTTCTAAGAGAAGTCTATTGTGCTGGCTCAGATTTGGTCATTAGTGCTCCCCTGACCAGTTGGAAAGTAGTTCCTGGAGGTTGCTGCGTGAAATCACTCACTAAAAAGGTCCTGCCCCAAAAACCTCCTTGCAATTGCTTTGAATGATAGCAATTATTATTATTGAGGTTGCACATATGGAACACGCCAATTTATCAGCAAACATGCAAGCAATCACGAGGGGATTTTTTTTTTAGGGTGTAGTCCCATATTTCAGTTAGCAACAGCAAACAACCTCCAGCAACTGGTTATTTATTTTTAAATAAAAATGTAATTATTTTTAAACCACTTGGGCAATTAAGATAAATAAATAAATAAAAGACCATACATCAAGTAGGAAGAGCAGTTCATTGTTTATGTTTTAAATCTCGGTTTCATTTGTGTTTGCCTGCTTATTCAAACAAAATAAAGTCATCATTGAAAATTTCAGTATTGGAAATTGTACTCAAGACTGTGAACATGCATGCATATGGAGAACAGAAGGTTTCATATTGAATTTTGTGTCCCAAAAGTAAAAACCGCCAAATGCACTGAGCTGAAAGTGAGCTTTTAAACAATAACACGTTCCTTTGTTTCTAGTAACACAGATGATCTCTATCTTGTTTGTGTTTTTGTTTGTTTTGTTTTTACAGTCAGCCTACATCCTATTTTACATGGCCATCGTGGGCCATGCTTTATCCATAGCCTCCCTGCTCATCTCTCTGGCCATCTTCTTCTACTTCAGGTAAACAATTCAATGTGATGTTCCTGTCCTACATGTAAGATTGTAACACTGTGAGAAGTTAGCTGTAGTTGCAGTTACTGATTTGATGACGCAATGATGATTAAGAGCTGGTAGTGTCATCCTTAGTGAATCATCATCCCAACCACCAGACACGATTTGACAGGCACACAGATGCTGTTAGCCTTACCCATTATTAACACAACGCTTGTCTGTGCATTATTTGGAGTCAGCAAAAATATGGCAGACTGGAATAGAAATGATTATTTTCTGTCACACATCAGAAACGTGTTTACCTTATGCTACAGTCACACTATGGAACTTTTGAAATGATAGCTTCGGGGGCCAGGTGTACAACCACTTGCAGTCAGTTGCCATCTGCAAAGCAAATTTAGTGCATCAAAACAGCAATAAGATGCTGTCAGTTTGTTATCAGCTTGCGATTGAATTGTGTAGTTGGCAATTACATGCAATCTTTTTGGGATAATATGGTGATAAACTGGCAAAGCCTGTGAATCTGTTGCCATCTACATGCACAGATATTCACATTAAACAGAACTTACATTCTGAACCTCTTAGGTTTGAAACAGAAATTTAGAAATCCCACCTCAAATACATAGACAACTATTTTGACATAGTTGCTACAGGATGGTGATTTAACTGCAAAATGACATAACAGCTCAGCAGCCTAGCTTTTAGATATGAATATAATCAGAATACAACCAGTTGGCAACCAGATGAGTTGAGCCTCCAATTGCAATTCAAAGTTAAGAGATGCATTTCTGTTGAAATTCAATTAGAGATTAGTTCAGAATAAAAAAAAGCACATTAAGGGAAAGGAGATGGAATATCCAGTGAATAAATCTATAATATATAAATGATTATGCTACAAAATAGTTGCTGAAAATTTTAGACTAAGTTTCTCTGGGAAGAAATGAACTTAATCAACATTATTTTAACAGAACGAAGGCTTTTCATTTAACCGAAGCAGACTGCCTGAATATGGAGTAACTGAGGCGGGGGGAAAGGACGCTTTTTACGTTCTGTAACAATATTTAATAATGTTGCTTTGTTGGCCCCGTGGTTGGCGATTGTTGCAGTTATAAATTTTGACGTGCTGAAGTCTGCTGACCTCCTTAACACAGCTGTTATCCAGAACAGATCTTGTAAGAGACCGTCATTGTGCATCAAAGTTTTATACACAATCATAAATCTAGAGGCCGAGTTTGGGGCAGGTGCATAATCACAGAACCCAGTGACCTGCCGAGACTCAAACTTTTAACTCAGCTGCAAAGCAATTCAGTGGCTAGTCATGGTTCATCAAGATTAAAGTCCTAACAAATTAAGATTTCAATAAAGTAACAAGGTGTTTGGCTTAGACCCTCTTTTCTTTCTTTCTTTTTCTTAGTAATTCACTGCCAAAACACTTAAATTATTAAATTTTATTTTATAAGATCCAGATGTGAAGCTAACAGTGGTATGTATTGCTATATAGTTGCTAGTCTGCTATTTTACAACTCTAGATCAACACTGTCAGGATTCCCAGATAAAAATACTCCAGTTTTCTGTGGAAAAATGGAGGGCTGGTGGAAATTCTGACCCAGAGCCATTAGGACCTGTGACAGCTGAATAACGCTGCCATTGCCTGTGTTTTTATATCCAATTTTAGTCTTTTATGCTTTTATCTTTTATGTTAAGCACATTGAATTTACGTGTAATAAAGTGTGCTATACAAATAAAATTGACATTCATATAAGTCTTCATAACGTCCTGCATTTCCTTTTCTGTCAGGAACTGGAGAGTGAAAGAAAACAACTAAGAGCATTTTCACATGGCCATGTGGAAATGTGCTGCTGTTGGCTATTTTGAGGAAATTTAGTGCTCTTGGTGTTTTCATTGGTCTCAGGGGGATTTGTGAGTCATCAAAGATAAAATTGACCATGTATGGATATAACTTATTTAACTATAAAATGGGTATTTAATGGATAGTCTAGTCTGTAAAAATCAATTTGCCACAGGGCTCCATTCAGCTTTGAGCTGCAGTCTATTTGATTGCTGTCAAGAAAAAAAATTAACCATCAACAGCAATAATAATAACAATACTGATATGAATGACTTTGATCCTAATAGTTGTTTTTACTTCGCCTGTGATGCATTTTATTACGCTATTAATCCTGAGTGGCCAGTCAAGCTAATGCGAATGCACCCTTGGGATCCATTATGCATTATTTAACAGCACTTCTAGCTTGTTCAGGCCATTTAGAGACAATCCAGCTCATTGATCCCAGGATTATTTTGTTTGACAGCCACAAAAATCAATGTGAGATAAAAGATAACAATTATTTGATACATTAAAGAATATTTGACCAGCTCATTACACTATTAGTCTGCCAGTCATTTGAGTAACTTTTTTCCTGTGCCTGTCATCGGATGCAGCAAGCTCTTGTCTTCTTTGATGTGTTTTCTGTGTCAGAAGAGGTTTTATTCCACATTCATTTCAATTAATCATGGCACACAGGAGTCTGAGCTGCCAGAGGATCACCCTCCACAAGAACCTCTTCTGTTCCTTTGTGCTCAATTCTGCCCTTACCCTCATCCACCTCATTGCCGTGGTCAACAATCCTGAAGTGGTGGCCAGAAATCCGGTGAGTAGATGCTCTCTTACATATTTACTACCAGGAAAAAGTTACCATAGATTTCTCTATTTACATTGTCTAATACTTTAATTTCTAGTTTTAGTTTAACTAAAACAAGTTCAGTTCCGCTATCAGCTGGCTAGGAGCAACATTCACATAGAAGCTGAACGTTTGTCTAACCTGAAGTAGCTAAGGCCTGGGTCACACAGGCTTAGAGACTGGTCAGTGACCCCCTGGCAAAACCACCAGTCAGTACCAAAAAGCAAGCATTCTGGTGGTAGTTGGTGGAGATAGCTGGCAGTCGCTAGGTGAAATTTGTTACAAAGAGGTATACAATGTTTCATTTAAATTACTGGAAACTGAAAACCTCCTTGCAGTTGTTTTGGTTGCTACCAGGTTCCTGCAACTGTAATAGTTTGCATTGATGACACTGACTCTCAAAATACTCACCAAGTGGTTGTAAAAATGTAAAGTGCAATGCCAATCAGAAACAAAGACTGTTCAAAGTAAAAGTTGTGCCTTTTGAAATGTGTTGGTTGCATTACTGGTGAGGCACAACTCTTACTTAGAAGGCACATATTTATCTTGTACTTATTCTAATTGTACTACGACTCAGCAAGTAAATGGCAAGTGTTTGCAAACAAAATGGTGTCATCCGTGCAAACTATAGTAATCGCAATCACAAGGAGGTTTTTGGTGCAGCATCTTCTTTGAGACTAATTTATCAGGCGATGGCAGGCAAGCACTCAACAGCTGGTTAGAGACCAGAGGTTGCGAGGGGGTTGCCAACTGATCTCTAGGCCTGTGTGACTACAACTTGGTGCAGTGAATCAATGGCCAAACCAATGACCTCATTCATCATATAGTTACACTTTCAAAGCTACACAAAGCCAAATGAACACCTTTCTATCTGAAGAGGGAAGAAAAAAAACTTGTATTATTTCTCAAGGCAGCGACTCTTCTGGTTGCAGGCTGTGTAGAAATTTGTGGGAAAATGACCCCTGTTGCTTACTTGATTTATGACTGCAATAAAATGATTCCCTGATGAGTTTATGGTCTCAGTCACTATTTTCAAGTCTTATTTAAATCAGCATGGTGTTCAGTTTGCAAATCATGGTCCCATTAGAGAAAAGAAAAAAAGGATAAAGCAGGTTATGCTTTACGGTGGACCTATCTTAGTTTATAAGCTGCTAATATAAGGGAGTCCCTCAGTTTCTCAATCACATCTACCCCTAACTTCTGATTCTGAAAACTCCACGATGGCGGCAGCCACAATGCTCAAGCTCAAGGCTTAAATATGAAATTCCATTAACTAATCTGTGACGTAAGGACTGCATTGGCAAATCATTTACATACGGTGTGAATGCGCTACACAGTGAACATGAGCTACGAGTCACAGCGAGTGGCTCGAACTCAAGGAAAACATTTTTAGTTCCTGTAACCAGTCGCTCATTCAAAATATTCACATTCAATATTCTTTGGACAGGCCTCAGTTCAGTGAGTGCTAAGTACTATTAAATAAACTGATTCTTGTGAATTAGGACATGTAGAGTTCCTGGAAGCAGCTACGTGAGACTTGCAAAATCCTAAGGGAAGCATACTAAAATGCTCACTGTGCTGTCTTTATTTTATCATGTTAAGATCCTAACAACAGCTAATTCTACTCCCCTAATAGACAATCAGCTACTGAACTGTTGATATAGCAATGTTCCTAATTTCCTACCAGTGTTCTTCACTCGGGTGAGGCGAGTTTGTTACAAAAAATTTATGCAAAGTCAAATAAAAATGTAGATACTGTAGTGGCATTTTAAAAAAGAATTAACTGCAAAGTGAGAAAGGTAAATCTAAATGAAGAAATTCTGTTTTTTGATATAAACATTTTCTAAAACAGACTGTAATTTATCCCAGTCTGCATCCTCTTGGAATTGTTACGGTGTCAACATACAGTTTCTTTTCTCTCTTTTCATACAGTTTAATGTTTTGCCTTTTGTGAATTCTTTCAAACCCCGATGTCAGCTCAGGTAGAGGTAATAAATCTGTCTTGGGGAAATGTCTTGCTATTTGGACTGAGCATGATTTTGTATGTTACTCATGGAAATCAAAATAACTAAATCTTGTTAACCTGCTGCTTGCTGCCTCTTAAGGGCTGTTATTACAGAATTTCACTAACTCCAAAAACATATTTTTGTTTCACTGCAGGCCCACATAAAATCAAACACATCCAGCCTCTCCAAGTGAATAAATACTGACAATATATTGCTTAATAAAAACTTACAAAAGAATATAAAAAATAAACACCCATCTGTGCAATGTGTAATATGTTTAAAATTGAGCTAAATATTTTTTAAAAAATGAACTTCAGATGATCAAAGTGCCACACAGCAAAAAAAAAACCCCAAAAAACAAAACAAAAAAACCCAGCAGATATCACTGTAGAGTTTGGCTCACATTGCGCACAATCACATCAGCCATATCCTGCTTTCAGCTGGAGTATCGCTTGCCTGACAAAGCTCTGGAAACATCAAGGACACAGCAGAGGCTTCAGCTGGGTTTCAGTTTGTTTCTAAGTCCTGCTGCTGCTCCTTTTCTCGTGCTCAATGAATCTGTCTGGCTCAGACTAAGCCGAACGTATCCAAGATGCAGACAGAAATGACAGCCATCATAATCATTGTGAGGAAATGTGTATTCGTGCGGTGGCTCCCATTCAAATCTCCCCTTGTCGGCATTTGTCAAAAAGGTTTGTGTTGAATCTGTTACTTTCTGATGTAGTACAGTCAAGTTGTGCTAACTTGCTGCGGCATGTCAAAATAAAATTAGTTACCGTGGCCTTGGGTCTCAAGTGAAAGCAGAGACAGAACGCACAAGCGCCTTTGGTTGGGATATTCATGCACGTCTGCGAGGAAACATTTTGAAATATAACGGTGCCAAAGGGAAACTTATGAGCATGTTTTCAATGCTGGTGATTTAGGAATGGGGGATTGCAGTAGAACTCTTGCTCTTTGTTGTCTCTCTCTGGTGTGTGAGTCTGGTTTGGGCCTGCCAGCATTATGTGGGAGTGAATCCTTAAAGCTTATGTCAAACCAAGGAGGAGGCTGAAAACATGACAAACGTGTACATGATCTATAGCAGCTTGATATGTTAACCAGAACATTGTTAGTAACTTAAGACAAAACTTTGGTTAGTTGCAGTCCTGAATAAGTGAGAACTATGTGACTCATAGATACTGACAGCAGCCTCTGTCTGCTATAGTGAAGATTCCTCAAGTGGAAAGGGAAACATATGAAAAGAAGAGAGAAAAATATGGCTGAGAGTTTTCAAAACGAACAACTGTTGTGTGTTTTGAGCTAAGAGGACCTCTGAGAGCAGCAGATAGCAATGCCAGCATCTCTGAATTATACTGCGGCTGCACACATGCTCTTTCACCACAGGACTACAAACCAGAAACCCCAATGTGAATATTAAAATAAATATATACTCATAGGAAGGAATTCCGCTGTCTAGGCTTTCCATACAAATCTTTCAGGGATTTCAGGATATGATAGCATAATGAAAACATAGCTGTGCTGATGTCACTGATAACCGACCAACCTTTTAATATAATTTGCAGAGGCGAGTGTGATAGCTATAATGAGCAATAAATCAAGCAGCACTTCAGCAAGAGGCCTGAAGAGCGTAGCAATCATGTGTAGATAGTGCAGAGGTTTGTATAGTGTTTGTTGTCAGAGGCAAAACAAGCTCCATTTCTATTTTGGAACTTAATGACTTTTTTTTTTAGACCACGGTTTTCAACATATTTGTAGGACTGCTATCCGCTGTCTCACTTACACTGTAACAATTGCTTACTGTTAATAATCCTATTCTGTCTGAAAAACAGCTCTTGAAAGGGAATAAATTGCTGGAAATATTGTATCATAAAAACAAACATTGCAGCTGGGCAAAAAACCAAAAACCCTTATTCATGTAAAAAATGAAGGGCACTAATAATGATCCCTGTGAGACGCCTATTATTTGCCTGGCTGCTTAATTTGAAACCAGCTGCAACAACAGTTCAATAAAGATACTATTTGAATCAGCTGAAAACGTAATTATTAAAACAGTGAAAAGCAGCTTTTTATTAAAATTTTTTTATCATCACTGTGTGTTTGGCAGTAGTGGATCGTACATGCATATTTAGCTCACAGACCGTATAAAAGGTGGATGTAGATATTGTGACATCATCCATCGGTTTCTGACGTCCTGCATTGCAGCCTTGAGATTAGCATTTTGACCACTGCCAAAACCAAGATGTGACAAAGACGGATGGGTCTGACTGTGAAACTGCTTGCTCACTGGCTAATGACCTGTCAATCGCAAGTTCTTAGTCAGTGAGCAAACCACGGATAATCCTGCTTTTAGAAACATAGTATGATGAAATGTTACAAAATGGATTTTGTGCCATGTGACCCAAAATGACTGAGTGAATAAGCTCATCAGGAAAGTGTTAATAGAGGTCAAGACAGAGTCTATAAACCTCTATCTCCCATAGCCTGTTATAGGAGCCCCACCCCCAACACAACCCAAAATTTTATAAGTGGGGAAAAATTGGATAGATGTACAATAGTTTTTCAAATTAGTATCTTAGATTGTAGAGAAGCACTTATATATTGCATTGATTATTACAGTTTGTGCAATTATCCATTACCCTCTGGGTGA
>VUQJ01003179.1:18076-28329 GCA_015108635.1 Andinoacara biseriatus | reverse complement strand
GCAAATGTCAGTCCTGCCTATCTGTAATAATAATTCATCAGTCCCAGATTGGGAACAGTCTACTAGCAACTATACAGGAATTGCAGCAGCCTATCTAACAATGTCTATTTGATCAACTACAAAAATGTGGTGTCAAGTCACCAGAAGCACACCACTACCTCAGATAACCTAAAATATTGTCCCACTTCCACTGCATAAGCAAATATCCCTGTAGTATCAAAAATGCTATTGAATATTTTCCTGGGTGTTTAAAATTCTACAATTCCGACAAACCCAGTAGACCTGTGTATCGCTTTTGGTTCTTGAATTGAGCAAGGCATCCCGCATGTATGTGTTTAAAATGATGTGAGGATTTTGCCTAGTTGATGCACAACAGATGTATGCCAGTGTAGCAATGCTGCAGACCCACTGCCCCATCCATTAGCTGATATACACGTTGATGTGATGGTAGGTTGTTTTTGTCTTTTTTCTCCTTCATACTAATCTTACTTTAATTGTTGTAATACGTTTTCTGAAGCTGAAATGTGTCATTCTATCAATAAAGCTGCTGTATATGCTACAGTTGTTGCTTAACAATAGGGAAAAGACCCCTCATCCATGTGGCCTTGAACTTGAAGGTAATTGGTTTCTTAGCAGTATACGTCTTACGTTAAGGAGAAATTATGCTTCAGTGGTGGTAGCATGTTGGCAGTCCATGGGCAACTATGGACTGCCCATCTACCTGGAGAAAGTGTGGGGTGTCAAATGGGGCAGCGTCAAAAATGTGTGTCCACCTGGTCTGTGGGCTTCTCTTGTTTGTGGTGGTGGTGGTCCATCAGCCAGCCACAGAAGAGCGAACTCATAATATCCAAAAAGCTCAATTGAAACCAAGTGTTAAGCCACTGCAACAACTGTCTGTACTTTTCACGCTGTATCTTTTTATCATTGATTTTTTTTATTTTTTTTATTTATTTTTTCATGCTTTTCCTATTTCTGGTGAACTACCTTCCCTGTTCTGGCCTGCTTGTCATCCAGACTGATGCACAGCGTTTTCCATGTTAAGTAACTTGCAGATGGGATGCATGGTTGGAAAACTCCCTCCATATGGTCTCTATAGGCAAATACATATGCAAATCGACACATCTGCGGTATCAGAAATTAAGCATGAGCAGGTTGGATGAACAGTTGACAAATCAGGAAACCTTTTCAGTTTATCAGTTGCCACACATGCAATTGATGTCAAATTGTTAATTGTTGGACAGTAGCTGAGCTGTATCCCTTCATGCCACAGGAAACCTTTTGAGAGAGAGCTGGAGGTGCAGAGAGAGAGTGGGGGGCAGGACTGCAGTGGTGTTGTGAGAACTTTGGATACACTGATGACTGACTTAATGGTGTGATGAATAATCTGCAGTCATAGTTGTTATATAAAGTGGCTTTCATTGTCTGATGTTTGGAACTTTAACCAATGCTTTTAGACAGACTGAAAAACAGTTCCTTTGACACATCCTTCCAATGTTCAGCTGCACGCTAAAAGCCAAGACAGACTGCAAAGCTTTGCAAGGAGGAAAAAGTGTTCTGCCACTGCTTCTGATCACTGACTTCAGTCTGGAATTAGAAAAAGGACACACCACCAGGGGTTAAAGGGCTGAAGGCCACGCTCTGTGTCTGAGCAAATGACTATACTCTGTCCTGCTCTGGTTGCCCCATACGGGTGGGAGGAGGTCAGGATGCACTCTGGCCAGTTGTGATGATTAATCTGTTGATAAGAGGATCTGCATCAGCACAGGCTGGCAGACTTCAAATTAGCCCCTAATCAACTTATGGTGGACCCGACAGACTCCCAGCAGGCACTGCTGCAGTGTAATGCTACTGAACAGAGCTTCTGGTTTACCAGCGTATTTGATTTATAGAAAATTCTAATTTGGTGTTAGGTTTTTTTTAGGTTATTAGGCCATGTTTTCTGGAGCCACAAGGATGAGCGGGTGGAGTGACAAGTTATCAAGCTGTATCCCTATACCTCCCTAAACAGAAGCGCAAACACGGACGGTCTGTACCTCACAACAGGCCTTAATATCTGTTACTTGTTTAAAGGCACCAACACCACAAACCCTTTAGAGCAGGGGTCTCAAACTGAAATGACCTGGGGGCCACTGCTGGCTCTGTCATCTCAGTAAATAAATACAAAATAAATTTGACTACGTTGCTCTGTCGGCATGCATTATATATGTAAAACACAGTGTTTGCCGACAGAGCAACGTAGTCAAACTGTTCTTTTCGGCAGAAGATACAACAAAATAATTGCTGCATCCGGCATAAAAACTGTGATATTTTTCTCAATATAATAAACGCAAATTCACTGTATACTCTTATGAAACTATATCAGCAGCGTCCTTGTACGATCATGCCATCAACATGAGTAACATCCTCTCTGCTTGACTTGGCTGGGTCTGCCTCACTGCTATCCCCAGTGTTGTTAAATATAAATGGTAAATGGACTAGTTCTTATATAGCTCGTTTCTACTCTAGCTGAGCACTCAAAGCGCTTTATACGAGTGTTACGTAGGTCAACCAACCTAGTTTGCTAAGAGTGTTGCACACCGAACTCGTTGCGTTTTTTTCCGAATAAGTCGTCCTCATAAATCGCACACAAAATGAAGTCGACATCAAGCGATGTTGTAATCAGGTCCTGATGTTTCTAAACAAGAGAAGGAAGAAACTGAAATTCTGGGTTCTTCCAAGTCATAAGAAAGCAGGAGGGAGAGTTTCATGGTTTGATCCCGACATTCGACCTGACTCACCGCTGCTTTGGCGCATATTTCGTGATATCAGTGGGCAGTTTGAGCTCTTGTTGGCAGAGTTGTGATCACGTGTGAGGAGGCAAAGAAATAATTCAGTTGACTGACCTAGAGCAGCGTGTAGCTGTGTGCCTGAGGTAAAATTGTATTATTTTACTGTTCCCACGTCGCTGTATATTCAGTGTATTGGTGCATATTTTGCACTGTAAGCTCACATGTTGCTAAATGCAGTGCTCTGATTAGTCAGATCTGTTTGCAAAAGTCAGAAAAATCAAGCTTGATCTAAAAAAAATAAAATAAAAATTATTGGCACTGATTCATCCTGTGAAACGATGCGGTCAGTGTGAACAGCTGCATTAAGAACAGGCGAGTCCGAAAAATATTAACAGTTGAAACATTTGGATGAAATTTACACCTCCGGTGTGTAAAGGCCTTTCGACAGGCACTGGAAGCAGTGAAGCTTGTGAGTGTCATTTTAGCAAAATAAAACGTTGTTTAGACTCATAATAAATAAAAAGGAAATAATGTAAGTAATTTATTTTTTCAGTGCTGTCCAGTACCAAATGACCTATGGACCAGAACCTGGTGACCTCTGATTTAAATTAATTGAGAAATGATTGTCTTAATTGGAGGGGAAAGCAAAATGAAAGCGCAAAAAAAAAAAAAAAGTAATTTAAAGTGGCAAATTGGATTATACTTTTGACATTAATTTGCAGGCTGGAAGCAGGGGGATGGTGCGGGCCAGAAGTGCCCCACGGGTCGGGACTTTGAGACCCCTGCTTTAGGGAGTTCTTGCTCCCTGTTTCAGCACACCTGGAAATTAAAGCAGCCACATACCTGACTGGCATCCTGATGGATGAGTCATAAAAAAATATTCACCCATCCACTTTACAGTTATGAAGTAGTAAATTTTCCAAAGGGACCAGAACATTTTTTTTCTTTTCAGTGCTGTAAAGTTCAATGTTTAACAGGGGATTCAAGGGGTTCAAGTTCTCATTAGATGAATTGCAGTTTTTTCTTGGCACTTGCATGTTAGCTTCAGTTTTCAATCCCTGCTGGTTTTCCTTCAAGTGTGTGTCAGATTGTTTCTTTCATGTACAGGCAAAACTTGAGCATTCAAAAGGGTAAAACACTGTCAATCAAGCCTTTCTTCTGTTCTTTCTGTCTGCAGGTAAAGAGACTTCATATCCCAGAAATCCCTGTGAGCGTCACCAACCACTTCCTCTTTAGTGTTTCCCCTTTCCCATTCTCTCTCTCCGGTTGGTTGGATGAGTCCCAAACAGCGATACAACTGTGAGCAGTGATTGGGTGCTGAGCCAGACAGGGTAGCCAACGGAAAGCTAGGTGAGGATTTCATTTTTGTGAGTTTTTCAATTATTTAAATTGGAGGTTTTCGTGGCGACTAATTTCTTAGACGACTAAACAAGGAAAAAATTAGACTAACCGACTTGTCTAAAGCTAAGAAACGGATATCAAGTTACATTTTAGGACTGTTTAATGGACAATGTCAAACTGTCTAAACAAAGGCATTTGAAACCATTAATCGCATTCTTCAGTTATAAATCACACTTTAAATGCTGCTTAACTGTGCGGCACCGCACATTGTGCATTATGAACACTGCACATTATACTCCAAACAATGGAGGGGGGGGGCTTAAAATTTATTTTAAAAACATGAAAATGTGTTGCTGCAAATGATGTTTACGCATCATTGAATGTGAGAAAACATCCAAAAAACAAATAAAATGATACTTTAAAGTGTGGTGCATTATGAACGATGGTCGTTGTTCTACAATTCATGACACGCATCTCAATAAATGTGAAAATCTAAAATTATAATAAAGCAATACAATACAAACATCCATCCATTTTCTTCCACTTAACCGGGACTGGATCACGGAGCCTCAGCCTGAGCAATGAAACCTAGACCTCCCTCTCCCCAACCACCTCCTCCAGCTTACACCTTATTCGGACTTCAGTGCTTGGTCTTCGTAAAGCTACGATGTAACCTGTGTAAGTGGCTGATGTTGTTGACGGCATTTATACTTGTGCAGGTGCATCGTTTCCCTGTAGGGCTGCAACTAACGACTATTTTGATAGTCGATTAGTCATCGACTATTGAATTGATTTGTCGACTAATCGGATTATGAATCATAAAATTATGAAATGACACTTATTTAACTATCAGCTTTTACATTTGGTGTAAAGTTATTCAAAATGTATATCTGTCAATCTCCCGTTTTGCCCGGGAAACTCACGTATTTTACACCTCTGTCCAGTTGTCCTCCGATATTATTATTTTCACGTAAATTTCCCGCATTTTAATATAATTTTTTAAAATTATTCCTGCTGCTCCAAACTGAATTCTGTCACTAGTCTCGTGAGAACTGCCACCCAAAAACAACTGGACCTCGGTTGGGCTCAGTGTTGCCAATTTAGTGTATTTTCCGTAATGACACCCCCCCAAAAAAAAAAGCGACAGCAAAATCCTCCGCTGCCTAACCGCTCCCTCCGCCTATCCATTCCCATCCCCGGTCCTCGCTTCGGCTTTTATCAACCTTTATCTGTAAAGCAAAGTTGGCACAGTTTCATCAATAGCCACATGACTAAACATGCCCGCCAGAGATAGGCTGACAGGAAGACATCTCACTCCGTTTGAAAAAGAAAAAACGGATCCAAGATTTGGGACCATTTCACACCAACTCCACAGAAACATAAATTGCTGGGACTTTACATCTGGATCTTTTATCTGAACCCAGCCATTTTTCTTCTGAGTGGAAGTACTGGAGCAGATAAACTTAAAATGGATAAGTGTGGGTGCCAGATTAGCTCACAGCATGAGCCCCTTAGGGTTGAAAGTCAGCGGGAGTCCCCTGCTGCATGTGTTCCCCCACTCTTTCTACTACTTTCCTGTCTATTCTCCACTGTTGCCAAAAAAACAGGGAGTTACTCCCTTCAGTCTCCTCATTAGCAGGTAAAATGCTCTACAGGGTTTAAGTCTGGAGACTGGCTAGGCCAGTCTTACACCTTCCACTTCCTGCCCCTGATGAACTCCTTTGTAATTTTGGCAGTGTGTTTTGGGTCACTGTTTTGCTGCATGATGAAGGCTCTCCCAATCAGTTTTCTATAGAAATGAGCAGATCCTTTCTTTCTCCAAACTTTACCCTTTCTATCACGTGGCTAAAGGTTCATCTTTGTCTCATCAGTCTATAAAACTTTCTCAGGCTTGTCTCTGAACGTCTTGGCAAATTCTAGCCTGGCCTTCCTGTTGTTCTTGTTAATTAGAGGTTTGAATCTTTTGGTGAAGCCTCTGTACTGTTGTTCATGAAGTCTTCTGCAAACAGTAGATTGTGACAGCTTCACTCCTGCCCTCTGGAGGTTGTTGCTGATTCCACTAACAGTTATTTTAGGGTCTTTCTTTACAGACTTACAATGTTTCTGTCATCAGCTGCTGCTGTTTTCCTTGGTCTTCCTATTCAATGTCTGTTACTTAGTCCACCAGTGATGACTTTCTTTTTCAGGACATTCCAAACCGTTGTACTGGCTATGGCTAATGTTTGTGTAATGACTGAGTTTCCATCTTCTCTCAGCTTCACAGTTGCTTGTTTTTCACCCACAGACAGCTCTCTGGTTTTCATGTTGGTTACTCCTCTAACTATAAATGCAGCCTTAAACTAAATCTTAAACTGAGTGTAGCTATTTATTGTTTGAATAATTATTGTAGCAGCAAACACCTGGGCACAACGTCAGTCACATGTTCCGATACTTAAGCTCAGGAGAAAAATGGGTGGATTCAGACAAAAGGTGCTGTCTTCTGAACTGTGTATCAGGTCCAGATGTAAATGATGTTTTAAATTGATGTTTTGTCTCATATTTATCTTTTAATGTCAAACCGAAGTGTTTTCAGTCTACAGCAAACAAAGGGTTTATCCTCACAGTTCCAATAATTGTGGAGGGGAGTCTAGATAGTGTGTGAGAAACACTACTGCCAATTATGATCATTCCATATACCTTTTGAAAATGTTAGTGCTGTTATGTTTGGTTATCCTAAACTGGTGCCATTTTGAAACTCTTTAAAGACAATTAAACATTTTGTCTGTCTCCTTCCCTCACTGCCAACCAGTTGCAGTAGATTACTGCCTCCCCCTGAGCCTGGTTCTGCCTGAGGTTTCTTCCTATTAAAAGGGAGTTTTTCCTTCCCACTGTTAAGGGATTGCTCATAGAGGGTTTTTTGTTTTTTGGGTTTTCTCTGTAATTGTTGTACGGTCTTTACTTTGCAATATGAAGTGGCTTTATACAACTGTTTGTTTTTGATTTGGCACTATATAAATAAAATTGAATTGAATTTGATTGCCAGTGTGTGACTGGATTGTAATGCAGCTTAAAAAATAGACCTTTCCTGACTCTCTCTGTTACAGTCTTTGAAGTAATTTCTATATAAAGGATGCAGGAAAGATGTTTTTTTTTTTTTTTTTTTTTTTTTTTTTTTTTTTTTTTTTTTTTTTTTTTTTTTTTTTTTTTTTTCTTCTTTTCCAATGGAAATCCAAAGAATGTTAAGTTCATGTTCACACTTGAGTGCCTTGGCTCAATGCCTCGTCTCTTGTCCCTTAAAATGTTACCAGTGAGAAACACTAGTTCATATTTGCCAAAGTTGGTTACTAATCACTAACATCGACAAACAAGCCGCTCCCAGCACACAGATTCCACACAAACTCCACAAAAGAACACACAGCAAAAACAGATGTAACTTCAGATGGTATTTTTCCTAGCGACAATATTGTTGAAGAAGATAACTAATGTTGAAAAAATGCGGTCATGAGCAAATAAGGTTGGCAAATTTATCCAAACTCCCAGTGCTGATAAGTAAGTTAGGTGTTAAATTTACTACCTAATGGTATAAATTAAACACAATTGGGATCATGCAGCAAAATCATATTTGAAAGGAAATGCTAAGTTTTCATTTTATCCAACAATAAAAACTGTACAAAGAAAAGCTGTGTAAGTAATTACTAATCATTCGTACAATAATGGCCAACACGGGGTGGATAGCCAGATGGATGTAGCTGAGTTATGCAACATGTATGCAGGATTGGTTGCTTCATTATATCTTTGGCATCGTTCTACTGATACTGGTGCACAACAGCTGCTGAAATGATGATGAAATAGTAGTAGTAGTAGTAATAGTAGTAGTAAAATAAAAATAAAAGTCCCAGTACCGCATGACACCTTACATACAGTAATGTGATGTAATAATGCAAGGGGAGTGTTGTGTATATCTCATCTCTGTTTTGGCTGATACTGGCTCATACATTAGTGTGTCTTGTGCGCTCACTCGCTGTTGGTGTCTTTAATAACAATTCTGTGTATTTTTGTCCCTTTAGGCTAGCCACCATGGCTGATGTGGACCCAGACACCCTGCTGGAGTGGCTGCAGATGGGTCAGGGCGATGAGCGTGACATGCAGCTCATTGCTCTGGAGCAACTCTGCATGCTACTGCTCATGTCAGACAATGTTGACCGCTGCTTTGAGACGTGAGTTTATGTATTTGTGTCACAAATGTGACATTTGATCTGTAGTCATGAGTTCAGAATTCAACATTCTTTCTTCCTCTATTATCTCTCTCATCTGTCAGATGTCCTCCACGGACATTCCTTCCAGCACTCTGTAAGATCTTCCTGGATGAGAGTGCTCCAGATAATGTGCTGGAGGTCACAGCCCGAGCGATCACCTACTACCTGGATGTGTCAGCAGAGTGCACCCGCCGGATTGTGGGAGTGGATGGGGCCATCAAGGCGCTGTGTAATCGGCTAGTGGTGGTCGAGCTGAACAACAGGACCAGCAGAGACCTGGCTGAGCAGTGTGTCAAGGTAGGAGACAGCTGACCTGAAGAGAGACACCCATTTTATTTAATCTATTTTCTGTCTTTAAACTTGTCGTGGCTGTTGATAGCTTTTAAACTTAAGCCAAAAGCCTCAGTCCTGGTTGCTTTGCTGGGTCTTTAATAAATCTTTAAATTTGAAACATACTTCCTCATATAAGAGGAGGTCTTGTGATCTGATGCAACATTTGTCACATATTTCAGTGAAGAGGCCATATGTGAAGCAGAGTTATGTACAGATTTGCTCATCTAATGTAATTATCTATCCATTAAAATTTGGAATAACCATTGAAGTCAGTCTATTTCTTAAAAAAACTGGACTCTGTGTAACTGACCTAATTACTCCCACTCCACTGCTAAAATATTGGATCAAGTGTGGATTGACTGAAAGCATGTGTTCTTTTATTATAAACACATATTAGAAACAAATGGCCACACACACTGGTCCATCAGAACCAGACTCGTATCAGGAACATGCAGGAGAAATCAGAAATGGTGCAAAGCATGTGGATAGCTGTTGGGTATATATCTGTTAACTTCATGGGTTATTTCATGTTTCCCTACCATGCGGACTATCAGCGTGCAGTCACAGTGCCTTCAGTTGTTGCTACACACACTTGTCACAAATATATCAAATGAAGTTGTATATCTTAAGTATTTAAAATAGAGCAGAGGAGGGTAGCTTCTGTGTTTTTCTTTTTCCCTTTTTAGTAAAATTTCATCAGAAAGGAGGGTGTCTCCTCGGTCTGTTGCTCTGCTATAGTCCTGAGCAGAAAGGCAGATAACCAAAAGCCAAGAAATTATATCAGCGTCTGATCAGGCTGCTTCTCTCTTTGGGTGGGGCTTTTTGGGTTTAGAGGCAGAACTATGCCACAGGCATGAGATCACAACCATGTGCTGCCAGATGTTTATTAATAGACTTCCCAGGACAGTGGTGTTATTTATTCAGGCCTTACTTTGTCCCAAGTCTGATCTGTTTGCTAGAGGCACAGAGATGTTATTTATCTTTATTTTCTGTTTTTCTGTTGCTCGATCCTATTTGATATTATTTTAATTTAACTTTCCCAGGTGTAACCCTGCAAATTAAAAACCCTGCTATTAAACTGTACTGAATGCCACCTGTCATCTTATTTGATCTCCTGGCAAAAGGCAGAAATGTAGATCAGTCAGGGTTATGGGAGATGGTAGGTTATGTTGAATCATTCAAATAAAACATTCTTCCAAACATTGACAGGTTAGATTAAACTTTATTAATTTGTTTAGGAAGATTCCATCAGGGAAATAAAAAATTCCAGTAGCACCAACATAGCAGTAATAAATAATAAACAGTGAAAAAATAAATAAACATCCAAAAAAACAAAGTAGATATAAAAATTCTAGCAGATGGGCTATTGCAATGGCATAGTTTGGAAAAGATGTGTGATTCAGATGTACCAAGAGCTGAAGTTAGGCATTTCGTCTAGAGAGCAAGTTTGAATATATGTTTTTGTGTTTCTCCAGGTGCTAGAATTGATCTGTACCAGAGAGTCTGGCGCTGTGTTTGAGGCAGGTGGGCTGAACTGCGTGCTGAGTTTCATCAGAGACAGCGGCCATCTAGTCCA
>VUQJ01003174.1:0-11015 GCA_015108635.1 Andinoacara biseriatus | reverse complement strand
CAGCCAGAATACAGTCTACAGTCATGTAAAAGTAACATGGTGACAAAAGCATGTTGAAGATGGAGGTAACTGCTTTGTATGCTGCCTTCTGTCACAGGACATAAAACAATCTGACGGGTACATTTTAACCTCACTTAAAAAGATAAGTCATTCATACCCTCTTTGAAAAATGCCACCTGAATATTTAGAAAACTCGATTCACTGTCTTGCGAGGCACATTGTGTCACAAATAAGGGCATACCTTTTATTTATTTTTGCTGGCAAACTTGACATAGTTTAAATGAGAATGATTCATAATCCTGTTTCCAAAAAAGAAGTTATGCAAAATGCAGATTGAGGCATTTAAAGTATATAGAGCAACTTCATTGCTGGAATGTGACATTTTAACTCTAGGTCATGAAAACGGCACAATGACCCTGCCAAAGTTCACGAGTTAGCAATAAAGTTGTTTATTATATTATGACTGCTCCTGGAGTTCACTGGGAACCTTGAAAGCTGGTGGAGTCGTGCCAGGAACCCTTACTGTGTGAATAAAGGTTTCAACATTTGATAGCCTGTTTTGGTACTATTTTAAATCAAGCTTCCCAGACATGCATTATGTCTAGTCCTCGACTAAAAAACATTCTTATTGAAAGATAATTTAGTTTTTCTTTCAGTTTTAGACTAGGCTATCTGAGAAACAATGCTTTCATTTATACTTTATTGTACACAGCTCTTTTTGGAAACAGCATTGCTACTTGAGCAAATTAAAGTCACACCACAGCTCGATAATTTAGTCCTCTGGCCGCCACATACAGCTAACCCGAAGCAAAACGGATGCTTTTACTACATTTTATTCTGCCACCAATGTCTCATACAACACCCCCCACCCCCAATCCAGCAGCATGACAAGCAAATTGAAAATTGAAGTTTTTCTTTCTCAGGGGAAAAATTGTGTTAACCATGCCAAGGAGCACATCCCACAAGTCCAACACGGATCAATTCATTTTTAGAAAATTTCTATAATCACAGTGCACCGTGAATATGTGTAAGCAGTGAGTCAGTTACCTTAACAGCATCAGAGGAGTAAAAACTCACCGTGCAGTACATTCAGTCTCTTTGCTCAGCACAGTTCAAAGGTTTGACTGGATTTGAAGTGAGACAAAGCAAGCACGCACACAAACTTACATGCATTCACAGTGGCAAATAGGCATCACCGATCTTATTCTCCATACACCTCACAGCAACGGCACATAAGACATTTATATTGCCTTCATATGGAGTGCAAATAATATTCTTTGGATTATTTGTTACGAGCAAACTACGTAGTTAATTTAGCCTTAAATCCTTTATTAGCCATAAACTAAAAAAAAAAAAAAATCTTCAAGTTCTTCAGTATTTAGCAATTGTGGCAGCTAAAAACTGAAAGTATTGTTAGCTATCGTATGTGTACAGCATTCTGATATGTTTGAAGTAGTATTGTGAAACTGTTGGCGATGGGAGAGCATTTTAAGCTGGTTTTATGATTACGCATTTGGAATTCAGAAACACTTGCATATGCTTAACAGTCACATGATTCAAATATTAAATTTGAAAGAAAAAAAAAAGAAAGCAAAATTTCAGCAATGGAAATACAAAAACAAAAAGATGTGCTGAAAGTCTTGGTACAAAACAAAATAAATAAATGTCAGCATACAATTGGCCAGAGACTAAAGAGGTCCTCTTTCTTCTGAGTTGAAGATGAAGCTTTCTGAAACACATCCCACAACTTAAGCTTCTGGATGTCCGTAAGTATCCCTGTAGCTCTTCGTTAATCTGATTTTGTTCCATCAGCCATAAATGATGCAAACTTGGTGTGCTTATTTAAAAAAAATAAATCAATTAATCTATCCTTCTTAATGTGGTCGAACCCTATCAGGGATGTGTGGATGAAGGCGAGATTTCCCTGGGTGACTTCCAGGTTTCTCCCTTTTCGCGGCTTTCTGTAGGGCAGCAGGAGCAGATGCAAGTAAGCCCCCTGCTGTGTGGGAGCTGTTTATGGAGGAGGAATTGACCACCAGTTCAATTTTCCCCTCCAGTTTGATGAGCCGTGTCAGAATGTCATCCAGTAACACAGCTATAGTCCTCTTCAGGTCAGCTGTTTGTGTATAGGACAGAAAAAGAGGAAGGAAAAAATGAATACATCAGTGCTTGAGGAAGCATTTTGTTGAAACTATGAAACAGTTTCCATGTAGGTGTTGGTAAGTAAGGTCCTATGTGCAGAAAGTACGGTAATTTTGCACAGCATTTCTGAATTCTTTTTAATGCTTACCATAACCAGCCATGGAGGTTCCCTGCGGCCCACCTGGTGCATTCTGGTTCTCTTCTGTCAGCACTTTAACATATCGCCGGCTTAACTCCAGTATCTGCTCACGCAACTCAGCACTGCTCTGATGGCGAGGCTGCTGCACAGTATAGCGCAGGAGCATAAGTCCCCATGCCAGGCCGAATGCCAGGAGCAGCACACTCAGCTTCTGAGACATGTTCCTCCGCAGAAGTGCAGCCAGCATGGTACCGTGGTGAAGGGGAAGGAGGCTATGATGCCCGGTCTGAGGCTGAAGGCCCTGACTTCAACGAGGCACTACCAGCTTTTAAACAATCAGCCTGACAATGTGTTGGTTCCTGCAGGGAAATTTCCTTTTCTGCTGTCCTTATCCACAGAGAGGTCAAAGCTGTCAAAGTCTGCTACACATCCTGCTGCTCATGAGGGTAGATGAACAAGTCTCGAGTAACAGCAGTAAGCCAAGATGTGTAGCCACAGACATCAGCACTCAGGTGTGTTTGGAAAGGTGCTTGGGTTGCAAGATGTGTAACACCAAATCACCAATGCAGATTGGGTGTTTGGGCGGGGGGTCAGCAGACATGGCTTACTACACTGAAGAAGACAAAAGACAAGTGTGTAATTTTAAACACTGTAGCAAAATAGGCTATTTGATGCATCTCAATGTGCATTTACAAATTCATTTGCAGGGTTCACTTTAATTTTTTCTCAAAACATGATTTTTTAAATTGTACAGTACTGTAATATAATGACTAACAAAAACTTCATACTGGAGTCTAATTTTTATTACTGCTCTATACTCATTTGCTTTGGGCTCACAGCCCTAAGAATTGTGATTTTAATGCAGAATGAGAGATTTTAATGCAGTATTTCTGGGTGAGTTAATGCAAGCCTTTTGACACAAACACTGGTGCATGTGAAGTATCAAATCTATCTTAAAAGGTATTAGCAAAAAGCAAGGGCTTCCTGAAATTCTTGGCTATTATTAGTGACTGATTTTTTTTTCCTTTTAGCTGCTTTTGGTTACAAGAAACAGACTGAACTACAAATCTCTTTCAGCCCTCTTAGCCCAGAAACCTGATTACTAGTTTAGATTTCATGGTACCTACTTTGTAGCTCTAGATAGAAGACACAGCAGCAGACAGACAGAGTCATTGTGGGCATTTATTCCTCAATCCCACCACCACAGTGGGCATAGTACTGACAAATAGCCCCACAAGTGCACTGTGCACACTCAAAAGAAATTAGATGATCAATTCTCAGTTTTCACAACTTTGTCACCACATGCAT
Organism: Andinoacara biseriatus; assembly: GCA_015108635.1. Classification (NCBI taxonomy): domain Eukaryota; kingdom Metazoa; phylum Chordata; class Actinopteri; order Cichliformes; family Cichlidae; genus Andinoacara; species Andinoacara biseriatus. The sequence goes on along the minus strand of VUQJ01003174.1, from coordinate 7,426 downwards.
TCTCTGCAATTTCTCCTGGGTGAGGGAGGGTCACTTCCTTTTGAGAACAGAGAGGATATAGTGATTGAGCAGATAAATGATGAAAAGATCAGTAACACAATCTGTTAAGTGATGCTTCTCCTACAAAGATGTCCTTTCTGTGACCTAGGCAAAAACAGATATCAGCAGATGAGAACCTAACTAAGAAGAAATGAATGAAGTAACGGCATAAGTGAGTCAGGAAGTTGTGCATTATGACTGTTAAATATATCAGACATGATAGGAAATGCTGAGGGTGTTGCAACTTTCTGCTTAGGGATTCAATAAGCCACTGATAAACATGTAAAAACGTGTCTAACATACAGAAGTTTAAATTCCTTTGTAAAAATCACATTATGCATTGAAATAGGGACAAAAAAAAAATGAAGCAATTAAAACCAGAAAAACCAAGCTAGCAGACACACAAGGATCCTACACACAATCAAGGATAGGTAATATTTCAGAGCCACTGTCATGACCCCACTGTTTCATGGAAACACAAACCTCCTGAGACAAGTAATCTCCCACCTGGTTAGAGCTCTGTTTAACTACACCGTCCCTAATGGGGGCGAATGGCTGTGATAACGAACACCTTATCAGTCAAAATATCAAACCTGGAGGTTAAATATTGACTACAGCAGCTGTCACATGCCATCTGCCACAAGTAAACAGCTGGAAGCCTGACAAGTTGATTTCGTGCACCGTCCACAATAACCTAAAAGCCGAAATGTCAACAGTGTTGTGGTAGAAATTTTCAGCCTGACAAAATACCAACTTACTCAGCTTATCATGACATATATGTTCTAACACAGAAATTATCCAAAAAATTATCCAACCCAGCACTGAAAATGAATCCAAACGGCACGTGTGCTCAGTTTAAGAAAGCTGATGTGTTTTTAAACTACTTAAACGCCACTGAAGCCGTTTCCAACTCCATTAACATTTCCCGCTAGCTCGACATTGCTGCTCGCCAACAAATAAGGCGAGCCGGTTTTCATGCACCAAAAACGCACATTTTAACCCACCGTGTTGTCTGAGGAGCTATCTTGAACTGAAGCGGAAATTTACAGGTTGCAGAGAAGCAGTGACGAGGCGACCGCGCTCCAGCGGCTACCGGTGGCTGACACTGAATGATGCTTGTTGTTGTTGGTCGCAACCCGGGTCTGTTGCTGTGCTGTGAACCCCCCGGTCCCACCCTCTCGTTTCCGTTAACGAAAAGTTAGCCACCGAACTTCGTGTGGAGCTGTCTTTTCGGTCCGAAAGTCACATCGACGCCTTCCGACATAGCCTCTAAAAACCAACGAGGTCCTTCTATGCAAAAGTCGGCAGCTGAATTCCAAGCATGCAACTGCGCAGAATGTCATGGTTTCACGGGACGTCTTCGGGGTGCGTCAGTGCTATTGAATTATGGGAAATGTATTCATACCCTACTTCTCATGGTGTGTCACCTCTAACCTAATAATTTAACTCTCTGCGTTTAGCTCTGAATAGTATTTAAGGGGACTGTTTAAGTTTTAATAAGTAAAAAAAAATCATAATTGCACGAGTGTAATGTTCATGGTCATGTGTGCTTGCGTGCGTGCGTGTGTGTGTGTGTGTGTGTGTGTGTGTTTGTGTAATTCACTTTGCCCCCGTTAGAGGGATGTCTAAAACCATCTCCATGGCAATTTTAAAACTGGTGGTGAACACAAACAATACCTGCTCTACAAAGACAAGCTCACAGCTACAAGTTTAAAATGTCTAAAAACATGGAAAGAATGTGTCTCGATCGGTCATCTGTAAAAGCGGTGAATGACTACTGGGAGTACAGAAGGTTTGTTTATAGACATAAATGACTTTAGTGCCTCTTTATTGATGATTTTGCAACCGTCAGTCACCATCAAGTGACGTCCGAGATAATATAACAACCATGTTATTACAATTAGATAAACTTGAATTATAGGAAAACAAAGAATATTTGTATATTATTATTGTTTTTTTTAATTGGTGGTTTGACTTTTCAAGGATTGTGGGTGATGATGATGGAGAAACGCTCCTCACTCCAGAGCAATATGAAGAGTACAAGAGGAACATACTGCCACAGCGACTGAGAAACCGGTTGTACGTGAGCTATGGAGTGCCGGAGGGTATTGACTGTAAGCAGATTGGCCCGGAGACACAGTGCTTCTGTGCACATAGGTAACACATTCCTCTGCACAACTCAGAAATCCTTGTCTCTTGCACATACTCAGTAATGTAATATTGTCCAGGTACAAGCAGCATAAGACCGACTGGGAAGTGATTCCTTCTGAGCGACCCCTTGCCCTACCCTGCCGAGTTAAGGGATGCTGCTGTCCTGCCTACGAGTATGTTCCTCAGCTTGGACCCAACCCTGTGCGCTGCAGGTGTAAACACTTACCTGCGGATCACAGTGAAGCCGCTGGCCACTTGTGCAAAATGTGTGAGTCTGAAATCGCTACATTTTAAAGCTTTAGTAGTAGTTTACTCCACTTAAAGTGAACTTCAGCACCCACGTGCACTCGGATATAGATTTCACATACCTTTTTCCCAATGACTTATTTTCCAGGCACTTCCTGTTCTGGATTCCAGAGTCCCTACACCTGCGGGTGTGGCCAGCCCAGCCCTGCCCACCGGACCCTGGTGAGTCACCTTAACATCAAACATATTTTTTCTTGGTGTAAAAGAATCTGTTGCTGGATCTAGATTTGCATTATTGGTACAATTTGTCCACAAATGTAAAGTTGCCTACTTTATGTAATTTCAGATGGCACTTTATTGTGTTTGCCCTATATTCTTGGCAGGTTGAGACAAAAATAGAGAGAGAGGTGCGGGGTCAGCCTGTGGGCAGAGACGTCCCTTATGCTGCCATGGGGGGGCTGACAGGGTTCAGCTCCTTGCTTGATGGTTACCTAGCTTTGGAAGTCTCTGGCTCAGGTAACAAATTCTGGAGCCTGCATGCAACTCTTTACTTCTGCAAAGAGAAGCAACAGTAGAGGTCTACTTAAAACTTGTGTACTTGCACGCATGTACTTTGAGAGAGGAACTCTGCTCTCCCACACACACTTTTAGTCATGTGAAGCAACATCAGCCCTCTAGATGCACGAGCACCATTCAAGCCACTTTTCATATCTGAATCTTTGAAATACAGAGTGAGTGATTTGGTGATCCAGCCTTTGCCAGGATGAGTGTGAAGGCATTCAACTGAATGCAAAGATAGTTCCATTAAGGCACATGGGAGGGCAGCAAAGAGCAGCACAGTGTCAGTGTTGAAATGAAGAAAACTGCAGAGCAGGGATTTGTTTAGGTCAAAAGTGTACAGTAAAGATTGTGCGTGGTTTACCATCTTGATTTTTCCCAGACTACATTTGGAGTAAAGCTGTGTAGACACAAAAATATATGCAGTTCTTTCATGTTCAACGCAGTTTGTAGTGCAGTGCAATGATTACTTCGAAATTGTGCATATATTTTGCATATATTTTGCAAGGCAGCACCCTCTTACACATGATTTCGTAATTTTCTGCTGTATTTTTTTGTTTGTTTGTTTGTTTTTAGCTCAAGACAGAAGTGAAAGCTGCCAGCAGAGCTGCTCAGCATTAAGGACCAACCAAACATCAGCTGAAGCATCGAGCTTTGTTCTCTGTAAGAAAGGAGCCAGCAAAAAATAACACGCGACATTCTCCTCAGAGTACATCTGTTAGTGTGTGTATAAGTAAGATAAAAAATATCAAATAATTAATACAGACAACTCCTTTAAGCTGCTGCCTTATGTACAAGGGGGTCACCACAGTGGGTATCTTTGTGTGTTCAGTTTTTTTTGTTGTTGTTTTTTCTCTGATGCAAAACAGGGATTTTTCCCGTGTTGGGTATGTGTATGTGTTTAATGTGTAAACCACTTCCTGTTATGTGTATGATATGGATTTGGCTCATTCCAAATCAATGGGCTTATGCTTGCTGCCTGCAATCTGCCTGCTATTTGCATACGGCCACACCCCCATTTTTCTGTATAAGAAAACAAATTGACTTTAAGTGGTCGTGCACTTTAATTGTCTTCTGTGGTCTTTCAAGCATTTTGTTGTTGCTGAGCTTGCCAGTGCATTCCCCCTTTTTAAGAATGAGCCAGATTATTGATTTGGCCATGTCTGAGGTTTTTGCTGTCTCTCTGATAGATTTATTTTGGTTTTTAACCTAATGATATTATTTAAATATTTAAAATTACAGCAAAAAGTGACCAAATGCAAGTTCAACACTTGGAGTCGACACCGGATCTTTTTTTTTTTTAATTGTCATGCAATTAAAGAGAACAGGTTTTTACGTGCCTCTGAAAAATGGGGGACTGTATAAAAATGGCTACAATTCTTTAACAGTTCACGCAAATGTTTTGTGAGCCCTTGAATTAAAGCTGAAAGTTCGCACTTGGGTCACATCTTAATTGTTTGATTTAAAACCCAGCGTGCTGGTGTACAGAAACAAAACAGAAAATTTTTTTTTGTCATTGTCCAAAGCCTTTTGTAGCCTTTTGCAAAGTTGAAGAACAGGCAGCTTAGTTCAAAGTGAAATAATTTCAATTTTCACTGAAGAGTATGTCTTTGTCAGTGTCGTGACAAAGTGATATAATCAGCTGTCAGCAAAAGCTGTGACTAAATCCCACCATGCAACTGAACAATTACCGACAGTACAGTATATTGGTTCAGTCAAAGAGCTGAGTGGGGGAGCCACTGGCAGCATTATTACAAGATCCAGATTTTGACACTGTTTTTGTGAACTTTTAAGAAGATGAAACAATGGGTTATTAAGTAGATGTTATCTGTTTTATAATGTTGTTTGTGCTGCCATGATGCATTAACCGAAGTCCTCTTTATATGATGTCTCTGCTTAAACTCACAAGTGTATCTATGATGGTAAAAATTAAGATATAACATTATAGATTGCAGTGCTCATTCAAGAGTGACCCAGGGATCCGAAGCTTCCATTTACAAATGTCACCTAAATGCACCTGAAAAGAAGGTACTTATAAGGATGTGGTTGATTAATGTGTGTGTGTGTGTCTGCCAGGCTGTGGAGGGTTTAGTTCAGTTCAGATTTATTCATTTAATTATTTACAGGGGAATTATGATTAAAGCTAATTAAACTCAAATTAATTAAAAGGTCAAGTGTCCTTTTTTAAATATATAAAACCACAATTTTCTCAAAGTCTGTGTGCAACTGTGTTAAATACTTGTGATCTCAGTAGTGGGTAAAATAACTGTTATTATGTTGTTTTTGTTTTTTTTGTTTTTTTGTGGGTTTTTTTTGCTTTAATCAAGCAGCCCTAGCAGCTTTCTCGAGAGGCACTCATCAACTTCATGAGTGAGTGAAGCCATTTGTAACAGCAAAGCAAAGATGAAAAACACACACCTAAATTAAAGCCTTCACGGCTATCATTTCGAGTTTTACACAATCACAGTTTTTACATTTTCTAAGAGTTAGGACTTGTTAAGCAGCTTTTGTTTTTGTTTTTTCACACCCCTTTCGTCCACTTATCCAATTCAGGGTCGCAGGGGGCTGGAGCCTATCCCAGCTGTCATAGAGGGGAAAGACAGGGCACACCCACACATCTATCATAGGGCTACCACACAACTGTTCTTGCTCACATTCACACCTACAGCCAATTTACGGTCATGTTAAAAAGAAAGTTTTCACAGGACTCTATGCCACGCTGTGAAAAATAAGTATGCATTCAGAAGCTTGTAGAACCACTTTTAGCTGCAAGAACTTGAGGTGAGTGTCTTGTGTATGACTTCATCAGTGCCTTACACCATTGCTTCAGTTCATTTTTCATTTGTTTATGCACAGTTCTCTTGAAGTCCCGCCACAGCATGTCAACCTGGTTGAAGTCTGAACTTTGACTTGACCATTGCAACACTTTGAACCTTTTCTTTTTCAGTTTTTCTGTTGTGGATTTGCTGCTGTGCTTGGGATTGGCTGACCAAATGGTAAATGTACTTGTATAGCGCTTTTCTACCCTAACTGAGCACTCAAAGCGCTTTTTTTCTACAAGCCTCTTTCCCCCAGTCACACACATTCAAACAAGCACTTTTTTCATTCACATTTTTCATTTTCATACATTCATGCACATTATCTTGCAGATTGGAGTAGGCGGGAGAACAGAGCCATTGATCTTCCAATATGTAGACGATTCACTTATAACTGCAAAACAATCGTCACCTCTCCACCACTGTGCTTGACATATGCTGTGTTTGTTTTTTTACCAAATATAGTGCTGTGCATTAGGCCGAACATCTCCACTTTTGTCTCATCGGTCCAAAGGATATTGTTCCAGAAGTCTTGTGGTTTGCGCAGATGCAGCTTTGCAAAACCTGAATTTGCTGGGATGTTCACTCCCGGGAAGTTTGACAAATGTCTCGAATTTTTTTCCACTTGGCACTTTGACAAATTTCAAATTTGTTTTTTTTAACAAGAAGTATGTATCATAGTGATCTATAATATTTAATTCTTAAAATCCCTATGACAGTCATACTAACCTTTATTTATGATTGTTGTTATTAATTGAAGCTTTCTACTATAACATAATTTCCTCTTTATACATGCTTCATTTTACGCATGTAAGGTATTCATGGCTGATGTTTTTCTCACTGAGAAGAAGCCGCCCACTCAAGACATCACTAAAATAACACCAGAACCACACAGCTATGTGCTCACTGATGAGTGCAGTTTTTAATTTGGAGATAGGTGTATTGTCTCCGATTGATTAATCCCATTCCTCACGGTAGATCAGCAGTGATGAGAGTTGATTTAATCCATCCAGTGAATGAAAATAGAAGCGGGTCATATATTCTTTACTGGCAGCCCACTTTCAAACATCTTCAACTAAGAAATACAATTAATGAGGCTCCAAAATGAGGATTTACTCCCACTCAGATGTTCCCACTCTGATGATGCCAAGTCAAACTGGATCAGTATCCACATTGGTGCTGGCCAGTGAATTTCAAGTCACCTGTGTTGTAATGTTGGCATTACCTGAGGGAACTCATTGTGTGTGTGTGTGTGTGTGTGTGTGTGTGTGTGTGTGTGTGTGCGTGTGCGTGTGCGTGTGCGTGTGCGTGTGCGTGTGCGTGTGCGTGCGTGCGTGCGTGTGTGTGTGCGTGTGCGTGCATGACACTAACTGACACTGACAATCAGTTTAAAGTATCATCAGCCAATCAGAATGCTCCTAAGAACTTAAATCTGCCAATTGAAAACAGCTGTGTAACTGCTGAAATGCAGGCACTTTGTGGCAGAGCCCTGTTGAATTTGCCTCGGCACACCTGTCAAACAACTGCTTCTAAATCAAAAACTGTAGCTCCTATCAAAATAATTTTTGATAGGATAAACTGTGAGTGTCACAAGAACCCGCTCTAAATGGTGGTGT
>VUQJ01003173.1:0-10023 GCA_015108635.1 Andinoacara biseriatus | reverse complement strand
ATTTGAATTTAATGTTAATGCTGTTGTTTTGAGAAGCACTAGCACTGCCAGTCTGTAAACCATCAAATCTGAACAGAAGTATTTCAAACCCTTAGTAAGAAGTACCCACCACTGATGGGGAAGTGTAACTGTACTTCCTATTATAATTGAACAGTACAAACAGAAGTTTTTTGGACAAATACACACCTCAGAACTCCTTGGTAAAGACATAAGATTATTTTTAAAGCAACGGTGACAGGTAGCTGTATTTGTGCTATTTAAAGTTTTACTTGAAGGGTCGAATGTTAAACACTTTGCAAAGATTTTTATTCACAGTGGATTTATTGCAGAAGAAGCACTTAGAATGGCAGAATGTCCTCTTATGTCAAAAAGGCTGCTCTGCTGCTTCACAAGACAGGAAAAAAAAAGGATGAGCACAAATTAACATGAATTATTATTTCAAAGTTAATCTACTGGTAGAAAGGTGTCACTGACAGATGTTTCTGCTTTCTTCTTTTCTAAATGGTTGATTTAATCTTCACCAGCTTGGTCAGGTGTCTGAGTAGTTTCCATTTCAACACCCAGCTTCCGTCGCAAAGACTCCAGCGTCTTAGAAGGGATGTTGCTTGAGTTGGACTCCAAGTATTTAAGCACATAGTAGTCAGCATCAGTCAACATGAAGCGGTGACCAAAAACTAAAAAGGGGAAAGAGAGGGATAAAGTACATTTTACAGTAATGAAATTATACTATGAAGATGAAATTTTAAATGTCAAAACTAATAAATCTTACTTAAAAAAAAAAAAAAGTCCAATTTAAATTTGAAGTCAGTAACAGGAAGTTGGGCTAGTGCCATTTAATGTTTGGAGAAATGCTTTTGAAAATAAAATCTTTCCCCGTTCTTGGTTAATATAAGACTTCAGTTATTACCTTCCACAGTGGCCCCAATAGCAAAGTCTGCAGGGGAGTAGTACTCGGGTTTGTCCACAGTAGAGCCCGGCTTGGGGACGTGGGTCTTTTCCAGAAACTTGCCACCAATGATACCAGAGTTGCGAATGGTCTTTTCAAAAATGCTGATCATGTCATTGGACAGGAAGTAGGACAGGATGAAACGGCGGTCTTCGTCTTCAGGATTCTGGGATTCCTGAGATTCAACATAGGACAAGAAATTTAAGCTAGCTGTTTCCAAATAATCACTTTAAAAAATACATTTGCAAAATATTGAGGGGTAAAATGGACCGAGGCCTGGCTTATGCTAGTTCACTGTTGGAAATTCAGTAAGTTCTTTGAAACCAGCACTACAAACACACTGTTAAATGTCTCACCAGTCTGGCACTGTAGCGCAACACTTTGTGGTCGTTTTCTAGCCTCTTTACCACGTTCACTTTGGGAGGCTCAGGAATCAGATGCAAACAATTCTGGAGGGAGTCCTCAAGTGAACCAAAACCATTGTAGGGAGGAAACACCTGTAAAAAATGAACAACATTTAGGGAAATGGATGAAAACAAATAAATGTATACACTCCTTTTACACAAGTTACACCTTGCCTTCAGAACTGCCTTAATTTTTCACGACTTAGATTTAACAAGGTGCTGGAAATATTCCTCATATTTTGGTCCATAATGACATCATAGCATCACATAGTTGCTGCAGATACAAGGCACTGATACAATGCAGGATGAATCCACGCTTTCATGTTGTTACACCAAATCATAAATTGCCACTCATCAGACCAGCCAACATTTTTCAAATCTTCTATTCTCCACTTCTGGAGAACCTGTGTGAACTGCAGCCTCAGTTTTCTGTTCCTAGCTGAAAGGAGCGGCACTTGGTGTGGTTTTCTGCTGCTGTAGCCCATCTGCTTCAAGATTTAACATGTTGTCCATTCAGAGATGTTCTTCTGCATACTTTGGTGGTTATTTGAGTTACTGCTGCCTTCCTATCAGTTTGAGACAGGCATGCTTCAAGCAGTAGGAAAACATGCGTCTGCAGATGTCAGATTAGCTGTGATAGTATGGCTGAAATTGTTTTCACCTTCTGAATCTGTGTGAGTGTGCAATCATGGCAAAATTAGGTCCCTTAGACACTTACTGTAGCAGGAGCTACCTCCAAAGATGTTTTTTAGAGCTTTAACAGGTGTTTATATTACTGTCTGTAGGCAGATTCTGTCAATATGATGCGTCATCACTGCATAAGATGCAGTAAAACTTTGCAGATGTGTCAGGAGATCACAATGAAGGTCGAATCCAAAGACCGATGCAGTCCATCACTGTCTTATCTGCTATAATCCCATTCTACTATGGTCTTCAGTTTAAATTTTATTTTGGCTAATGAAAAAAACCCCAAAACATTAAATATACAGTTCAGTTTCTTACCTTCTGCCTGTCTTCAGGGATTTCAACCTTCTTTGGTATCTCTATGGACTTCATCTCCATTTCTGGGTGGCTTTTGTGGTAATATTCTTTAGTGAAGCCATCGCAGTCATACAGCAGGAAGTTGCGCCCCAGTAGCTTGATCCTTTGACCCACCTGGAAGTCTTTTGGGGAGTAATACTCATCCACGTCTTCCTTTGAGACCTCCATCACACAGGCGGGGAAGCTCTCTACAAATAAACAAGAGCATAGTATTGTAAAAATTACAAAACAAAATATCATGGTTTCACAGTTATAGAAAAGATATAGAAAATCCATTACTTTGTAGAATAAAGTGTAATTAATTTTTTTGTATAACACCATCATTTTTGTGTGCAATACATAAAGTAATGAAAAAAATCTCCATGATATAAATTCTGAATTAAAAGACAACCTCTAAAAGCCTCATACTCATAACACGCGTCACTGCACTGTATCAAATCAAGACAATTACTTTTATATTTAATCTAGACACACGGTATCAAACCTGATTTGAATTTCTTGGGTATTGCCTGCCTCCGCATCAGGATTGGGAAGGGATCTCGACCGCTGTTGGGCTCATGGACATCTGCGATCTCCACTGTGTCATCCACCAGGTAATAGTGAATGGTAACAGGCCGGGACTCCCCACGCAGAGAGTCAGCGTTTTCCCACAAGGCGAAGAAGCGTAGCACCTGATCAAAATGGTGCAGAAGAATGAAATTGCAGCAGATGCATGCATGCAATTATTATGCCTGCTATTTATTTTGTTGCAGGGATACACCATCTGTTTTCTTCTGCTTATCCAGTTTGGCAGATTTGAGCCCAGGACTTTCTTGCTGTGAGACGACAGCGCTAACCACTGCACCTCCATGTCACACACACTCTATACATATATACATATACATACATATATTTTTTTTTCTAAATAACTTGCACAGGAAATGCTACTGTAGTTCTCCTTCTCTGTCCCAGATCAGCATCCATAAAAGTTACCCAGTGAGTTTGGAATGGAGGGAATTTCATTTACCTTGCGGTCCATGTTGAGAAACTTGTACAAATTATCAGATGTGGAGGGTGTAGTGTGGCAAGGTGGAAATTTTTCCCGATGCTTGACGTAAGGATCCACTAGCATTGGCTCAGGGTCATTTACAATTATGCCTTCACTTTCCATGAATTCCTATACAAAGAAATGAGAGCTCGGCATAGACAGATAATGTATTTATAACAGCAGACTTAAACTCATAGTTGCAGAGTTCCAGAGCTAAGTACTGTACCTTAGTAAAGGCATCACACTGTGTGATGCGATACTTGACCCCGTACACCTCCAGGTCCATACCAAGATTGAGATCTTTCCACTGGTAAGGCTCTCCACGTTCATTCTTGGGGAAACGGTGGCGTTTGACCCGCGTCCCCTGCGGTATCCCAGAGTTCTCCACTGTAGGCTCGATGATGCAAATGCTGTCATCCTCTAGGTAGTAGTAAATTACCACAGGGCGCACACGGAACTCCTCTTCAGGGGAATATAGGATAGCCTCCATAAAGTATCCATAGTAGCGCAGCACCTACAAGACGGATATGGTGAATAACTGGAGGAATTGTTTTTACTAGTCTTACAGTTTTAGATGTTATCATACCTTCTTGTCGAGGGCCACATGAGCAGGGATGAATTCTTCATACACTGTCTTATCAAACGGGCCATAAGTAATGTCTGGTGTCTCGATGGCAAACGCACTAATCTCTTGTTTAGTCAGCTGCTCTGATAAAAGAGGGTCCTGGCCAATGCCCACAGTGGGACGGCGGGGCAGAGCATATCCATTATTATAGCTCAGAGTCTGAGGTCGATGGAAGGCTGACTTCTGCAAAAAAAAAGAAAAAAAAAAAGGGGAGAGGGGTAAAGATAAATCCATCCATCCAGCGTGTCCTGTGTCTACCCCAGGGCCTCCTCCCAGTGAGGACACCACACCCAGGAAGCATCCTAATCACATTCCCAAACCACCTAATTTTCATTCAAGTCCATATTTGGTCATGGTTTGCTTGTTAAGCCATTTAACACTGGCCTGTGAATCATTCAAGCATAAAACCCAAAGCATCAACCAAAATTTGAAAATTTTGCTTCAAACTGTCAGGATGTACAGAGAGGAGGTCGGGAAAGAGTTACAACACTGAGAATCTGCTCGCATCTGTGAAACACAGTGGAGGTTCTGTTATGCTTTAGGGCTGCATTTCAGCCAGTGATGGGGTTTTATCAGAACTGATGAAGTTATCAATGCAGAAAGGTACATCAGGTTTCATGCAGTACCATCTGGAAAGTATCTGCTTGGCAACAGCTTCACTTTCAGCACGACAATGATCCCAGAGAATGGAGAACTTTAATAAAAGAGCTTTTAGTGTCCTTCAAGAAGCCTGGATAACCAAGACCAATTACAAGAAAGCTTAACTAAGAGATTGCAGGATGTGTTTAAGAACAAAGGTGGTCATACCAAATATTGACTTTCAAACTTTGTAGAATTTTGCCTCATATACTGTATCCATTTGTGCTTGCACGTTTCAATAAATCGCTGCACCCACTTCCCAGTAAAATAGTGATTTTACAATGGACTGCATTAAATGATCTGTGTTACTTTTCAACATCTCATCAGAGAAATTACTGATAATTCAATACATTAGCGTTAACGGGCAGCAGCTAAATTTAAATTACGGCTTTGTACATGAAAACAACTTTATAAAATAACATTCAAGGAACCTTTAGAGAACTTCCAGGAAACGTTCAGTAAAGGTCACTGGAAAGCCGGCTGGGCCTTAAAATCACTAACGAGTTAAACAACTTAACCGGTGCAGGAATGCAGGAAGACGTGAATTATTTAAAAAAAATAATCAGAAAATGCTCAAAAAAAATAGACTGACCGTTACATTGCGAAATGTATATCCCGGTAAGAATGGCAGTCCGTAGCTGTTCCAGCAACAAGACATTTCTAGTCTTTACGTATATCTATCTACCTATATTTTATACAGATATTATTTCCAACCCCTGCCTGTGATGTTAACAGCGACAGTTGTGTAATTTGTGGATTTAGCCGCGGGCTTCGTTGGCGTGTGTCGCTGCCCTCACCGTAGTAAGTTTATGGTATCCATGGAAACGACAGAACTACAACAATTGAAAGAAAACAAATATTTGATAAAAAAAAAAGAATTAATTTAGAATTCACAACAAAAATCTAAAGAAATTCCACCCAAAATAAGCTGACAGTAGCGAACAAACAATGAAATATGAATGCCTAAAGTATAGTACAATATAATAACGCAATATTAGGTTGATATACTCGTTTTTTTTTCTTTAATAAATATTTTTAAGGTTTACGTACCACAAAAAATGCCTTTATTTATACTGTTATTTTGACTTTTGTATAGCTGGTCAAACTAACTTACACTCATAACTTGAATTCGTACACTTTGTTTTAACACACACTGCAGAGCCCTAAATTTGTCACGAGGTGGCGCTCAAAGTCAATAAAGCTAATCAACTTACCCACCGTGGAGTCTATGGCCTACTTGTGTAAATCTGCACTACGTGTTAACTGTCCGTATTCTCAGTACTGATATTAGACTAAAACTTCTTTTTCCTGGGAGTCACAACATAGTGCAAGACTTTTGCAAAACTGTACAAAAATACAGGCAATGTGCACAGTTGCAGTGTGTTATTAAAAAAAAAAGACGAAGAACACGTTATTTTTGAACACAGTTTATTCCAAGCACAAGCACAGGAGTCATATCTTGGTCTCTCACATCACCAGTTATTGGCACATTTTAATCCCATTCAAATATAAACACAATAACTGACTTTGTAAAAAACTGAAATGTAGGGTGGTGTGTGGGGAGCATTTTGAGGATGACCTTAATATGTCCTGTGTACTCTTTAATTATACTCTTAAAAAATACCAAGCTGAGTTATGAAAACTATTTCTAGGCTTGAATTCAGGAAAGCACAAGCAGAACTGGACCGACAACAGGTTATAAGGTTAAAGTCGCGCCATGATTTGCAACTTTCTGCAGTGCTGGCTCCCCACAAGCATCTGTTTAGCACTGACATCTTTGTGATGAAGACAGGGTTGGCGCAAGACCTGAAATTCCCACAATCTTTTATGAGTTAGGGCCATAAAAACATTTTCTAGCAAAGCCACTGGTATAAAATGGCATTTTCTGGTGATGCACATTTACACCCGAGAGGACAGCAAGTGCAACGTTTAACAGAGACATTCAGCTTTTACACAAGGTCCACCTCGGCAAAGGGAATAAACACACACGACGAGATGAATTTATGATTTCCAATTGAAAAATAATTTGACCAGTTACAGAGAAACACATCAGCTTCATCTTAGACAACAGAGACGTAACAGTTAGAAAAGGCACTGCACTGCGAGTTAAACATACTGTATCAAAAATAAGGTTTAAATCACTAAAACCTCTTTGAGGCTCTTTATAGGATATTTCTAATTCTTCTCTTTATATGCTGGCATAGCGGTTTAAATGGGCTGATCCCCTTCTTAATAAGAAAAAAAATAAAATAAAAAACATGAACCAAACACAGAAACACTAGGATTGCATCCCTGAGGTGCCAGACCAGACAACCTTCGCCAAGTATAAAAATATCTCATAATATACCATACTTGACAACAAAAATACACAACATTAATAAACTATTAAATATTATAAAATATATTTCATACGGGCTGAGATGAATTTCCACAAAAAAAATATCTTTTTGTTTTTTTTATAAAGCTCAAAAGGCAGCATGGTTATTCACTGTGGAAAGATTATCTTACATTGTCAAGTGCACTTGCTTTACGCAACCCCTCTGTTGAAGTTCACACTCGAATACTGGAGGGTACTGAGCATAAAGCTGTAAGCGTTACAGTCTCTTCCAGCTGCCTGGCCTTCTATATAAACAGACCTGTCTGAGGCCTTGGTCCTTCAGTCACCATGTAGCCTCTGCAGGCCTGTGTGTGTCTAAGACAGCTAACCCATAAATCTCCACTTCAAAAAAGGCCTGCGGAGGTCATGGGTAAGGCAGTGCAGCCTTTCACCTCTTGCTTCCTCCAGCCAAGAGGTAAAGCTTACCATACAGAATGGGAGCTTCATGTTTTACTCAAAGGGGAATAGCTTATGATACCCAGAGGAATATGCAAATTAGCAGAGGAGGAGGACTTTCTTTTCAAGTCTATAATACCTTCCACTTTTCTCATCAGTGTGAGTCCAGCTGCTTTCGCATGCTTGCTTATAAAGCTTCATTAAGGCCTTGTCGTTTCCACTCTGACCCAAGTGTGTCCTAAATTTTTGTTCAAGTCAAGTAAGCCGCCTATCAAACGTCCCTCAGCAGTCCTCAGTAATACCGATTGAGGCTCCGTGTCCCTGGGATGTCCGGTTGCCCGTTCATCCAGATCTCTCGGATGATTCGCTCCCTTTCCTCGAGCCTCTGCGCTCTTTCCAGCTCCTCCGCTGAGGTGAACACGTTCATGTTGAGCGTTCGCTCAAAGCGTCGGTGTCTCCGTGCCGACAGATCTGAGGTGGTGTCCCAGTCTGAGTCCGAGTCGCTGGAATCGGAAGACGAGTCAGGAGGGCGCGGCCGTTTCTTGGCTGGAGGCCGCTGGCAGTCGGTTCGACAGGAGATCTGGACCACCAGGGCGAAGAGGGTGAGGAAGAGGCCCAAACACACACCACAGACGAAGAATAGTGCAGCCCTCTCCGGGTGGTCTGTTGCAGAAGAGAAATTGGATAGGGAGAGTTAGACCTAGTCGATTTTATGCAGAAAACATGTCAGACATTGAGCTGGATCTTCCTCACTGATGTTGGGTTTCTTATTTTTTCCTGACCTGTTTAGCCAGACGAATCTCGCTTGATGGCTCACATGACTCACTTTGCTGGCTTGGTTTCGTCTAATGTCTTACAGATTCTGCTACCCCTGCTTCTCATTCTCAGAAGTTAATTCCTATGTCATAGCTCTAGATGGGATCTTTCTATCACCACTGAAAGAACCAAAGTGACATTTGCTCCATTCATACCAGACAAGAAGTTTTCCCTTTTTGATGACTGAATCCCATTTTCAGCTTTGATTCCTCCATGTCGTCCTTGCTTGCATGCACTCTTATATCTTAGATTGTGACAGTCTTGTCTTCAGTGAGGATTCCAGTGTTACGTTTATCCCATTCCAGTGCACTCGCAGTCACTGGCTGCAGAGTTGCTGCTCAGCTGTAGATCCTTCTATTCATTTATATTATTGTTCATTAATATAGTCGATTTCTTTTCGCTTCTACCATTAGATGTTGAGAATTATTTTCTTAAAACATACTATATCCTTTTTTTAGCAGTCTGAGGGAACTTTGGAAGAAGTTAAAAGCTGAGAATCCTAAATAACCACATAAACCCACATACAGATCGTGCCTTGTGCATTTATTTGACCTTATGTGCTGCACATTTCACTATGTATAAACTGTTTAAAACAGGAAACAGGCAAACTATTCCACTGACTGTTTTAGCAGCTGCTTGGAGCAGGTGACCCACACTTTGTAATGTTATCTCTCCTAACATCCTCTGGCCCACATTCCCCAATGTTTCACTAACAATAAATGGGAAATGGGGATTTTATAAAGATCAGTCCACGCATTACAATCTCAAGATCACTAATCTCATGGGCCAAGAAGCAACCAGTAGCTGATAATGCTCTTGAACATAGAGGTCCAGCCTTACTGTTCACTAACAGAACAATGAGTATCCCTGTGGTGGAACTGTTTCCCATTCCCAAAGATATCAAGTTTCTTTCGGCTGCCCCCTTATTTCCCAAGGGGCCACCACAGACGATGGATCTGCATTTTTTGATCTGGCACAGATTTTACGCCGGATGCCCCTCTTGGCACAGCCGTGCCGTTTATCCAGGCTGTAAGGTGAACGCATTAACCACTACACCATGGAGCCACTCCCCAGACAGAGCCAGTTAAGATCTCTAAAAGTCTAACTGCCAGAGATTAAGCTATATGTGTGATGTTACAGTAGATTTGATAACAATGCAGCCCAACCTGATATGTAAGTGTAGGCTGCCAGTGCGTTGCTGATAAGGGCCATGTTGGCACTAGAGGTGGAGTTGATGATGGGATTCATGTCCGCGGGGAGCAGCGGACTTTCTTTTTCTCCTTTTCCGTTTTCTGAAGACTTTTCCTCGTCGACGTTTGTCTCCCTGGGCTTCTTCCTTTCTGGAAAAAAATTAATTAACAGGACGTGAGTACACAGTGAGATCAGAATCTGCGTCATTTACAGCTACATGTACAGTTACAGCTGATGATCTGTAATGACATCAGCCTGAGTCAACTACAGCCTCACAGTGGTTTGGGGGGAGATTTTATCTCAGAAATTCTGTAAAAAAAAAAAGATGCATCATACACAACAGACGTTCACAGGAAGCTTTTTGTGATTCAGAAGATAACACAACATCCGCTTCTGTTAAATTCATTCTGACTCAGGTCATTAAAACACAGAACCACATGGAAAAAGTTTGCACTCTGGCGACATTTCAAAAGTTTCCCAAAATCTCAGAAAAAAAAAAATCTATTTATAGATGGGAACAGCTACTTCCTCCTCTGGATTCCCCCCCCCCCCCCCCACCCT
>VUQJ01003172.1:0-10107 GCA_015108635.1 Andinoacara biseriatus | reverse complement strand
TCATTCCCAAAGTAACTTGGAGAAACACTGTGAAGAAAAACAATGAGGCATTCATCAGCTGCAGAGGGAACGCCAAAGCTGCAGAGAGCTAAGGACACAGCAGAGCGACACAGCGGGGGCGATTTTCAGTCTTAATAGTCATGTGGGGGAAGGTTGAGGAGGTGGGGAATCCACTCAAGTCCGGGTAGGCAATAAATCCGGAGGCTCTGGCAGTTCCCACCGGAGCACTTTAGCCTGATGCTCGACACGTTAGGGGACTGGGAGGAAGACAACCTGTAAACAGTCCAAGTACTTTTCAACAGCACTCAGCAGTTCTTTAACTGTTGTGGAAATCAACACAAACACACAACAATATGGCTGAACTCACAGCTGGACTGGTGGAGACTTCTGAAATAATTACACTGAGCTGTCTGACAAGCAAAATCATGAGGAGTTGTGCGAGTGCCATCGAGGCTGTATCAGCGGCAGTCTCTGCCAAAGATGGATGTACGTCGAGAAAAGGAAAAAAAAAACCCTTAAAAGCCTTATTTCACTGAGACGCCTGTCCGACTGCAGGAAAAGTAACAAAAAGCATCTGATCCCTGTGGTGAAAGACCTTTTGAGGCTTTTCTTATCGTTCCTTCTGAAATGGAGCATCCATCTTCGGAATTGAAATGTCTGGTTGGCTGACCTGCACCTGAAACCAAAGAGTAGCCCTCATGATATGTATTTATAGACAAGGGGTTTGAGCTCAGAGTTTCAGGGATGGCAGTGCTGCAGGAGGTGAGGAGTGTAATGGATTGTGCTCCTCAGCTGATGGAGTTGAAGCCATGGCACAGGCTTGTGCTGGTTCTGATCTGCTCGAGTGTGAGGGATTAACGGCCTGATTGGTGTGTAGTTTACAGCGGGAGCGCCGTGTTCATGTCTATGTGAATTTGTTTGATTTTTAAAAACTGACTTTGACTAATACATGAGGTACCAGCTCATTTCTGACGCACACCACTGAACTGTGCTCGCAGTTTCACACGTCAGTCTCACATTTGAATAAAAGTCTGAATCACTCTCTGACAAAATCACATCAGCAGTCGGTGTAGGTCGGACACATGAACATCTCTGAAACACCAGGAGGAAGAAAGAAGCAGCACAAATAAACAAACTGATATATATCTTTAATTAATATTATTTCTTGTGCCAACAGAACACATACAGTGTGCACACTTTTAAATCAACTCTCTCTCTACTAAAGGAACTTTGCATTATCACAGTCCAAACAAATCCTCATTTACCTTCAGCCTCTGTCTGCAATAAGCTGTTTTAGCTTCGCTCTCTTCAAAATGCAACCTGAACCTAATCCTAACCCGTTCGCAGGTGATCTGGACGATGTCAAGAGGCCGTGTGCCTGAGATGACCACATTAGGGGGATCCACTCTCTGTGACATTATGAAGATCCAAATAAAACTGTCAGAAACAGAGAATTCAGAGATGAGTCACACATGAAGTGCTTAACACTTGACAGTGAGTGTGCTTGTCATTTGCTAGTGTGATTGTCATAGTGACCAATCACTCATGAAGCGAGCTAACAGAGCTTGAAGTAACAGTTACTATGAGACAACTTACCACAGTGATGAATGTCCTTTTCATTCGGAAACTGAACGACATGCAAACAAATGTGCTTTCATCGGCTGCAGCAATGGAGCATTTGAATCGACACGATTTGATAGGCATCAAAAAGTTGAAGTAAAGCAACGCGATTCAATTTGGCAATGCGTGATGTCAACCCATTCAGAATGAGTGAAGGGCGAGAATGTTAAACCCTGAAACACAGGAATCTCCCGTAGAGATGCTCTGACCTCATTATTGAAAACTTTGGCAGTGTTTTGAATAACGATTCATTGTGTCTGTGGCGCTTCCAGGATGCGTCACGTAGCCCGTCGTCTTTGTCAATCGTCTGGCTCAAACGCTGACAGCACAAATACACGAAGTCAGCTGTCTACACTGCTCTCTTCACTCACGCTACACACACACACACACGTGCATACTTTCACATTTCAAGTTTGTTTTCTTCCACTTTATTAGTATACCTACGGTGAATGCGATTTGGCTTACAGCTTAGTCCAAATCTGGAGGACACAGCTGTTGTTGCCATGGTTGGTTTTAGGCTTGGAGAAATCACAGGTGGCCGTTTGGGAGGTTGTAGACCAAAGATTGTTAGCTCCAGTGTTAGATGCTGGTATCAACTTCTCTCTTTAATCCCTGACACACATTTTATGTTATGAATAAAAACCTGCACGTCAAAATCTTAAAATATCACAAACACTGTTTAAAACTGGCTAATGTGGGAAAAGTCAGTGTGTAACTGCTGTCATGATATTATTTACAAAAATTCGATAATTTCATTCCTTCTCACAATTGTGGAATTATTGAAGTTGCGTTTCTGTGTTGTTGTTGTTGTTGTTGTATGCTATTTCTTTCAGTTTGGATTACAGTGCTTTTATTTTGAAGGTAAAGCTTGCTTACAAGTCTTTTTGCTCGTGGGTCAGCAGGCGTGAAAACAAGTAGCAAGTGTGATTTTGAGTGTGTGTAATGTGCTCCTGCTAGTAGAAATGGACTTACTTACATCTGAATAATGAGCCAAAGAAGTATCCATTAGTGTTACTTTTGTTTTCATTTTGTGTATTATCATATTTTTTATGTGTATTTAGGGTTCATGGTTGGATCAGGACAGAAGTCTTTGACTAAACCTGTAGAAACCTGTGCCTCAAAGGAATTACAGCGTGTTTAAAAGGGCAACATTTTAAGGAAGGTCTGAAAAAATTTGGACATCAATAAGTCAAGTGGTCGACTGGTGTACTAAGTACCAGATGTGGAACAGGTAGATCGAGGAACACAACAGCAGCTGTTGACACAAACATTGTAATTCTGTAGTAAAGACCCTAAAACAGCTGTTAGTTACATCATCAACAACCTCCAGAGAGAGTGAAGGTATCACCATCCACTGTTCACACAAGACTTCATGAACAAAAGTACAGCAACATCACCAGAAGATGCAAACCACTAATTAGCAAGAAGAACAGGAAGGCCAGGCTGGGTTTTACCAAGAAGTTCAGAGATGAGCCTCAGGAATTCTGGGACAAAGTTTGATGGACTGATGAGACAAAGATGAACCGTTACTAAAGCGATGGAAAGATTTGGAGAAAGAAAGGATCCGCTCATGATTCCAAACACACAAGTTTCTGTGTGAAACACTGTGGAAATAACGTCATGGCTTCGGATTGTTTGGTTTCTCCTGGGATGGGCTCTTGTTCTTTGATGATGTCACACGTGATGGCAGCAGTACAATGAACTCAGAAGTCTACAGAAACATTTTGTCTGCCAGTTTAAAGAAAGATGCAACCAAACTGGGAGCTCCTTCTTCATGTAACGAAATAATGACCCAAAACTACAAAGGGGTTCATCAGGGGGCGGGAAGTAGAAGGTTTTACACTGGCTTAAACCCAGACTTAAACCCTACAGAGCATTTTACCTGCTAAAGAGGAGACTGAAGGCAGTAACGCCCCAAAACAAGCAACAACAGAAAGAGGCTGCAGTGAAAGCCTGGAAAGCACCACAGAAGAAGTTTAATGATGTCAGTGGTTCACAGGCTTGATGCAGCTGTTGCCATAAATATAAAAATCAAGGGACTGGCCTCACTGTTCCAATACTTTTGGAGGGAGTTTTGAAAAATGGAAAATGCAAGTTAGATCTCCAAAGCAACACTTATCACAGATCTTAACCCTTTAACCCGCATTTTTGCTGACACGGCGTGTTTCATATGTCCCACAGACATACCATAATAACTATGTTGGGTGTGAAGCACACAAGTGCACAAATGTGTCGGTGGTGATACGCTCTGTGTTAAAGGGTTTAATAAAGATGATCTAACAGTTCTTTCTGCAGCTGTCCAGCATGTTCATGCAGAGCTGTAGAACATCTGTGCTACAGACCAGGTCCGGCATAAAAGAGTGGATCTGTAGAGATTTATACATTTACTGTGTCCATAGCTTCAAGTTGATAAAATGGACTAAAGGGAAGGATTCCAGATTAAGACCTGATAGCTTCTGATTAGGTTGTTACTTTGATTTTGAGCAGCACCTCAGAGCATTCAAACAGGTCCTCTGTAAAATGCCAAGATGCTGCCAAGGTTGCTGCAAGTCAGGCTGTTCGGAAAGTGTTACAAGTAAGAGAAAGAGAACAGTTAGAAATTGAGTGCCTTGAAGCAGAAGGTAATAAAAACGAAGATAGCTGAACAGGAGGCAGCAGCAGTAAAATGTCAGTTAGGGAAAAAGAAGAAGAGGAGAAACAAACGAAGATTCTTGAGGAAGAAGAGAGGAAAATCCAGCATCTGGAAGCAGGGAATGATCTCGCTGCAACAAGAATGCTGGTCCGTCATAGAAGAGGAGCAAGAGGACATAATGCAACCTAAGATTGCTGTGGAGAGTAAGCTCCATGCTCCCACAGGCTCTTTGCTCCAGTGTGTTCTGCTGTACTACAACCTGTGGCCACTTCTTCAAATGACAACAGGACCCATTTAAGTTCTTGCAGGAGCTTTAAGTGTCAACAGAATTTCACTTCCTGATCTTGCAGTATTTAGCATGGATCCACTGAAATCTGGTGACTGGAAACTCTCCTTTGAGACAGTGATTGACCAGAAAAATATTCAAGACAAGGAGAAAATCTATTACCTTTACAGATATATAAGTGGATATCATAAGAAAGAAACTGATGGCTTTTTCCTCCCTGGAATTGAATTAGATTATGTTGCTCCATTTGAGATTTTTGGATGAGATATGTGGAAACCCATTTACAATTGCAAAGGCATATAGAGACAAGCTCCAAGCATGGCCCAAGACAGGCTTCAAGGACAGCTTTGAACTCTTTCCATATTTCTATGAGAGTTACCTGATTGGCTAACAGCAATGTGGAATAGACAAGCTCTTAAAATAGGACCAATTTCCCTCCTTCAGCCAGTTTGTGAATTTTTTGACGATTTCCTGGAATCTTCTTACAAAGCTGCAGTCATTGAAATGAGCACAAGCTGAAAAAACAAAACCCTCAAGATGTAAAATTTTTAGCAAAGATGCTGATCATAAGCTTTAGTGCAAAAAAATGCAGCTACAGGTATTTTTGTAAAGAAAGACTGAGCAGACCTCGCACAAATACAGAGCGTGCATAGAAGAAACAGAACGGCCACCATTGCAACCTTAGGAGTGTTTGTGATATGTGCCACATGCAGCATCCTGCCTGTTTGCATGAAGAATGAAACAAAGAAGAACAAAAATCACCACAAGCCAAATCAAGTGTGACACAAGGAGGACTACAATCAACTCAACATCAGGACGTAACCACGACTGCTGCTTCAAATACAATAATTCTTCATGATGGTGAAACACAAACAGCTGCAATAATTTGAGTTTGGCTTCCACGCACAGCACAACCAGCACAAGGAGTCCAAGTATACGCTCTATCGGATTGTCAAAGTTACACAACCTTTGTTTTAATGAAGTAGCAGAAACCTTAGACGTGAATAAAGGACAAGTCAAGCCTAAGATTACTCCTGCAGGAGGATCTCTTTATCACCACACATGATTACATTTCAGCCAACATTTCACATACAGTGTGGAAAATAATTATTTGATCCCCTGCTGACTTTGTAAATATGCTCACTTTCAAAGAAATGAAAAGACTGTTTTTATGATAGTTTCATTTTAATGGAGTGAGGCAAAAAAAAAATCCAGAAAAACATGTTGCATAAGAGTTATAAATTGGTTTGCACATAATTGACTGAAATAAGTATTTAATCGCCTACCAGAATTCTGGCTCCCACAGACTGGCTGTGTGACCATGTGACACACAGATTAAAATCAGTCAATCAATTACAGACACTCCTGAACTCAGCTTATGTGTATAAAGCACATCTGACCACGGAATCAATTTCTTCCATTCTAACCGCTCCAGAGCTATTAACAGTTATCAGGGACAAGACTGTAGACCTTCACAAGGCTGGAATGGGCTACAAGACCATCAGCAAGAAGCTTGCTGAGAAGGACTACAAACTGCGGGTGCAATTATTTGGAAATTGAAGAAAAATATATAAAAATATATAAACTGACCATAAGTCAGTTTGGAGCTCCATGTAAGATTGTGGCTCTTGGGGTGAGGATGGTCATGAAGAAGGTGGTGGATACACAGGACGAGCTTGCTAATGATCTGTAGACAGTTGAGACCACAGTCACCAAGAACACCATTGGTAACACACTACACTGTAAGGGATTGAAATCTTGCAGCACCCACAAGGTCCCCCTCCTCAAGAAGGCACATGTACAGGCCAATGTTAAGTTTGCCAGTGAGCATCTAAATAATTCAGAGAAGGCTTTGGAGAAAGTGCTGTGGTCAGATGAAACCAAAACTGAACATTACGGTCATGGAGCCTAGCCAGTCTCAAGACTTGGCTAAGTAGCTTGGTTGCCAAGAACAGGTCATCTACTAATTGTGTGGTTGGTGGTTTGATTCCTGGCTGCTCCAGTCTGCATGCAAAAATGTTTTTGGCATGCAACCCCACATTGCTCTCCGATGCAGCTGTTGCAGTATGTTAGATAGTAAGCACTTAGCTGTAGAAGGAAGTGCTTGTGTGAATGAGTAAATGCAAGTATCTTGTATAAAGTGCTTTGGGTGCTCAGCTACTAGTGCTATCTAAGCGCTAGTCCAGGGATCCTAAAGTCTAGGCCTCAAGGGCCGGTGTCCTGCAACTTTTAGATGTATCGATGCTTGGGGTAGCTGTGGCTCAGGAGGTAGAGCAGGTCACCTACTGATCGGAAGGTTTGATTCCTGGCTGCTCCGGGCTGCATGCTAAAGTATTCTTGGGCGAGATACTGAACCCCAAGTTGCTCTCCGATGCAAGTGTTGGATTATGAATGTGTGTGAATGTTAGACAGTACAAGCACTTAGCTTAGTTACACATGGAAGTGCTTGTATAAATGGCTGAATGTAAACGTGTTGAATAAGCACTTTGAGTGCTCAGAGTATATAAGAACTAGTCCAGCTGTCACCACTGTGGTGGAGAGGTAATGATTTGGGCTTGTTTTGCAGCCTGGGCACCTTGCAATCACTAAGTCCACCTTGCTCCTCTGTATATCAAAGTATTCTAGATGTGAGGTCATCTGTCTAACAGCTAAAGCTTGGCCAAAACAGGGTCATGCAACAGTACAATGATCCCAAGCCCAGCAGCAAATCTAAAGCAGAATGACTGAAAAAGAAGCAAATCACTGTGTAGCAACGGCCCGGTAAAGGTCTGGATCTCAATCTGCTTGAATCTCATTCATACAAGTTTAAGTGTATTCTATCTAACATTCACACTCTGACGTTTGCATCGGAGAGAAACTTGGGGTTCAGTATTTTGCCCAAGGACACTTTGGCATACAGACTGGAGCAGCCAGGGACTGAACCGTCAACCTTCCATTTAGTAGAGGAGCTGCTCTACGTCCTGAGCTACAGCCATCCCAAATAACCAAGTCAACTGTTAGTCACCATATCACTGTCTCACCATCAAGTGCCAGCATGAGGATTGTGGCTCTTAGCATGTGTGTCCTGTCATGTTTAAATAGAACCATAAAGCCAAATATTTACTATGCTAAAAAAGAATCGCCTGTGTTTAAAACACCAAAATGCCTTTGCCTGTTAATATTTAGCCGGTGTTCCTCCTCAGTTGCAGCTAGTTACAGTGTTTTGATATCATCTCATCATGTCTGAAAATAAGTGATTGCAGTGTGGTGGGAGGAAATTGTATAAAACCAGCAATGAAAGGTACCTTTAGGAACTGTTAGCACACCTAAAACAATTTTAGCTTTCAACAAGAAATTTAGTGTCCCACGATGCTCTAAATGCTATTTCACAATCTCTGACAAGAGTGAAAGAGTGGAGGAAGCCAGGTTCTCGTCTCTGTGAGTGTGGTTTGAAGCATTTTCACTTCTTATTAGGCGGGAAAGGCTGTAGACAAGGAACTACTGGTGACATCCATCTAATGAACTGGGAACATTCAAAGCAGGTGCTGTATTGTTCATATTACTGCAATAAATGACAGTTTCTTTTGTTGCAGCTGTTCGACAATGCCAGGTGTCACTTACAGTAATGACGCTACAGAAAATTATCAGTAGCGATGGGGAGTTAAGAACTGAAGCCATTTAAGCTGCTTTTCAGTGTGAGAATAGTCCGATCCATGGGCATCACATGGCTCTGAGCTTATCACGTCCTTTCATTGATGTTGACATATTTTTGGAAGAATTTTACAAAACAAAAACACTAAACTCAAAACATGCAACACTGAAAAAAAACCAGTCCAATTCCTGAGTGGTAAAGGTGGAAACAGCATTTTGCTGAAACATGTTCAAACAGGAACCTTAATGATGTCACTGTTTCCTTGAGGTTAAAGAAACAGAGACCCAAGATCTGTGGTGTTAAAACCCACTAAATCATGACCTGCCTGCACTGCGACACATCAATACGTACATTCCTTCATCGTCTTCTTCGAGTAACATTTGCTATAAAATTCAGAAGCCAGTTTAATTTTTTCTAACAAACAAACAAACAAAAAACAACCCTCAAACCATATTTGCAGAGCTGTTTCCTTTTTTAAAGATTTACACGTGAAGCCATTGGATTGGGAGCAGAATGCTGCTGGGCCACTGGTTAAACTTCCCATTCAACAGGAAGAGGCTGATGAATGGGAGGCAGCTGTGTTAAGATTTTATTTCTGGGGTTATTATTTATTTTAGATGTAGAATACAGAGTTAAGCTCCAAGTAGGGAAGAAAGTGAACAGCTATAGAAGAGACCATTACTGAGTTAATAACAATCAGTAGCTACATTTTTGTTGCTGCTAAGGAGGAAATTTTACATGTAGCAAGTTAGCACCAGTAATAAAATGATAAAAATGGATACAAATAAAAACATTATACTGGTCCAAGTCTAGTGACTGTTTGGATCTAGTGTATGTAAATGTGAGCTGGCGTCATCTCCTTTGCTCTGTCACATGGGGACTGTTACAGTGGTGGATGCTCATATGGCCAAAGTTTCAAATTACCAGGTAATATGTGATCCCTGTAAGACAAATGTTGTTGACACACTCAGTTTTTTTTCTACTCTTGGTTCTTTATGATATCATAAATCATCTCAGGTGTATGGGACTGGCTATAAGCAAAGCAGCCCCAGCGGCTTTCTTATCAAACATGTTGCGTATGAGGGGCAGCAATCAAAGGAAAGTGGGCTTAAATGGGGGGGGGTCTCAGGCAATGGAGACCAGAGGAGCTGCATCAAGGCTCAGTTATTCTGACACATAAGGATTAGACAAAAAAGATGTCTGAGTGGAAATTCCATCTTTTTGATAAGATAATACTTCATCTTCAGTTTGCTGCCATTCACCCTGTTATTCACGGTTCGGACTCTATTCACACAACACACACCAGGTCACCAGCGACGCATTGAGGTTCAGGGGACGGAAAACAAAATCCATCTGCTGTGTGAGACATTTGAGAGGTAGGATCTGAAAACGTGCCTATTTAGAAGGTGTCTAAGACAAAATCCGACCTGTGGACGGGCTGCTGATGCCCTGCTGGTGATTCCAGAGCGCTGCGTTACAGTTACAGTCGGATGTGGAATTTCTAAAAATTGACAGTCGTGGTTTTATTTTCATAGTGTGAAGCCTTTTGACACTGTTATGCAAACCCTTGTTCTCCCTCACAGGCCACGTGAGAAACCATTTCCATCCTATTCATTGAGAAAGCGTCTGTTGATATGATAATATAGAGTCGATTAAAACATGCAGTTTACATTGATAATGCATTACAGCCAGTCAGCGGTGTCAGTCTGTTGAATTTAACAGCATATTGTCTCTAAGAAATATGACATAATGAAAATAATCTCCTGCTGCTGCAAATGAACACGCAGTCAATAAAAATAAATGTGGGAGCATAATTCCCTCTTTTATGAGGATGCTTACACATGAGCATATTCATTCTTGGAGGATTCTAACACGGTGACAGAATCCTACTATTCTCTGCACTCTTTTCATTTCCCCTCTTTCATCTTATCTGTCCAA
>VUQJ01003171.1:15830-29441 GCA_015108635.1 Andinoacara biseriatus | reverse complement strand
GTAAAAAAATAAATAAAATGGAGGGGGGGGGGGGGGATTTAATGATACATTATAACAATAAAGCACCATGATGAATTTATTTTTGGGTGATGCATTATTCACCAACCTGTGCTCTGGGCTTAGTTGGAGGGGTTTGGGCATGTCCAGTCACTGCTACACCCTGTCCTGGAGTCGATGTGGGGCCCAGAACACTTTGTGCACCAGAGGTGAGGGGAAGATTAGAAGGAGGCACAGGGGCAGTGACAGATGCAAGTCCAGGTGGAGGGGAAGAAGTTCCAGTGGGAGGAGAGGAGGTCCCTGCATTCTGACTGGGATCTACTGATGCTGAGGAGGCAGAGCTCGGGTCTTTAAAAAGGGACCGTAGCTTCTGTTCAAGGGTGTGAATGTCATCTATGCCAGTGGACTTGGTCTGGATCTCAGCCCCTTCTGACTCAACTGGCTGCTGTTGGACTTGGCTTTGACTGGTGGGAGGTGGGGGCTGGGTTGTATTCTGTGATACATGGCTGGATGAATTCACTGGCTGAGAAGATGTAACAGCACTATTAAAAGGCTGCTGCTCTGGAACAGTTCCAGTACTACTGGATGAGACAGAACTACTGCTTAACTGAGCTCCAGGTACTGCAAGGACAGAGGGTTGTGTACATTGAGGAGAAATGGAGGAAGATGAGGGAGGGTTGCTAACAGCTGGTTGAAACTGTGAGGGGGGCGTTTCATGGGAGGACTGTTGTGGTGGTGGTGGACTGGAGTCACTGCCTACAGTTTGGGACGGAAGTGATACTGGTGGAGGGGAAACCCTCCCAGCTAACGGAGGTGGTGAAGATGTTTCAGATTTCAGAGAAGGAAATGTGGCAGCAGTGGTTGAAGCTACAGATTCTGGAGGAGTCAAGATATTGTTAGAGCTTGGGACAGACTCAGTGGATTGGGTGGTGCCTGGTTCTTGCTCAGTACAAGAGGTATCAAATGTTTTGCCCTTCTGTAAACAGGCCTGCTTTATTTCACTGAAAGCCTGCTGGAGAGTTGCTGATGGAGCAGAGAGAGAAAGGCCCAATGATGCCGAAGGAGCTTTTAAAAAACAAACAAACAAAAATAATTTTTTAATATAATTAAAATTCCATAAAAAAATAAAATAAACAAGCATGATAAATAAGCCTCTCTCACCTGTGGCAGGCTCTTCTCCAACAGAGGTATTAGTAGAAGATCCTCCAAAGAACTGCTCTCTAAGTCGAGACTCTGGCACAGGGCTAACTATGAACCTTCGTCCTGCTGAATGCACCACCTGAGCTGTAGTGCTAGGGGAAATACCTGAACAGGGGGGGAGGTTCGAATGATTGTGAAATCTAAATAAATAATAATTGGACATTAAGCTGTGTATTTATGACAAGTCTGGTTACCTGGTACCATTGGAACCGACAAATCAGGCTGCTGTTGAAGGTCACTCATCTACAAAGAGATAAAATGTAGGAACAGTGAGGTTTAACTGGGAGTTCAGAGTATTTGCCTAATAGAAGTGTAGTGAATAAATACCTGAGGAAAGCCTTCCTTCATGCCCTCTCCTTTCTCATCAGCCTTTTCTATGACTTCACGGACCTGCTCAATGAACGATTCTCGCTCAGTCTCCAAAATGAACTCACTCTGAACCTGAAAGAAAAATGAAAAGCAGTTTAGCAACTTTCAAATACTGTGCAAGTATCATACTTAATGTTTCATTTATTAATTTATTTATTCTGGTACTTCTCAGTGACCAAACTAAAGGACTAGTACTACCATAATCTGGGCAATCTCCTCTGGGTTATCTCCATCAAGATCAAATCTGAAGGTCACCATCTTCCTGTTGTGAGTTTCCAACTGGCATTCTGCTACTCTGTCTCCCACATTGGAAATCTGCAAAACATTTACTTCCATTAAAACTGTACAGTAACAAAGACCTTAAGAATATAAAACAGACTCATTAGTTAAAATTCATACACTAAGAACATTTAGCTTGGCCCTTGCAGTCTTCTCATGACGAGAGCGGCTGCGCACAGATCGCCGCTGGTGCCGCTTCAGCGAGCGGCCCTCGTGGCGGCCTCCCGATGTAGAACTTCCATCATTACCGTCACTGAGACCTGAAGCTGCATCTGACAGGCAGCTAAAACAAATAAATCATTAAAAGAAAAGTTGTACAAGCTGCATATACTGAAACCAGACTTGTTAAAAATAACTTTCATCTTACCTATCCGCAGATGGTATTAGGGAAGAAGATCCTGCTGGCTGCTCCACTGGTGTGGGCTGAGGAACACTCACAGGACCCTGGCACACAGGAAACTTCAGAAATCAAACACTGCATCTCAAAACACAGATGTTATACTGTTTTCCACAGTACCATTTTGAAATGATTTAGGGGGTTACGCAGCATCATTTAATCACTGAGTTAAATCATAGCATCCACTAGATGGAGCTCTTTAATCTGGTGAATTATTCAACTGCAAGAGACGCCATTTTTCTGCTTTCGTGAGGAAGGTAAATACTGCTGTGATATAGAGTGTTTCAGAGATTATTTATTTTTAATAGTCATAATACTATTTAACTGCAGTAGAAGTCTTTCACTGATGAATGCAAATAAACTATCCATCCATCCATTCACTTCCGCTTTTCCTTTCCAGGGTCGCGGGGGGGGGGGGCTGGAGCCTATCCCAGCTGACATAGGGCGAGGACGGGGTACTAGTACTGTTTTAATAGAGAGTTTACAACTACGTAAAAGCCTTTCAGCTTTCAGAACCTTAATCTAAAATTGCTTCTATTGGTTATTGGTCAGTGGTCACAGAGGCAAACACTATGCTAAGCCCTTACATTTCTTCAGATATTTATATTTGTTCTCGATCTGGTGATTAGGAAAATAATAATACTATAATAGAATCCACATAAATATATTTACTGAAAACAGAATGCACACATATTTCAAGGAACAGGAGACAGGTCTGAACCAAATGTTCCACATCTGACCCAGAAATACCAACATACACAAGTCAGAGTACCTGCAGAACAGAGAGGCATGAGGCCTGATAGAGGAAGTATAGGTGCTCTGCGTTGAGTGGTGGAGACAGGATAGGAGTACTTGGATCATTGGCCCAAGACTAAGAGTCATGCAAAATAAAAAGCATGCAGAGAAGATTGTGGGGGAGAACAAAAATGGAAAAAAGAAGAAGAAGAAAAAAAAGAATTGTTGTGGCAATTAGAGCACTTAGAAAGAAGAAATAAAAGCTTTAAAATGCACATAAAAAATGGACAGAATCACATTCATACTTTAGTTCGGTGAAGGAAAACAAGACAAATGTTAGCATGCGTTTTAAAGCAAGTGAATAGATGCATGTTAAATGGGACCAAGGGAGGCAAAGTGAGTCACCTGTAAATGCTGAGCTCCAGTCTGTGCCTGTGATTGCACAGAACTCTGTGGAGAACTGGTGCTCTCTGGCTGCTGCTGGGGAACAGAAGACTGGGAAGATGGGGCCATTGCCACTTGCTGGGAGGGAATCTATTTGTACAGAAGAGATAATGAAGCAAGGGCAGAAACAGACACACACACACACAGAAAAAAATAAGAGGTTAATAAAAAACAGTCACACTGGCATTTAGGCAACTTCCTGAAAGTCTGGTTTCTCTACAATCTAAAGCTTTCAGAGATTTACTTTGGGCTCTTTTCCTGAGTAGCATGCACTTACCTGATGAATAACATAGCTGCATGAATCAGCCAGCTATGTTATTTGCCACTGTCAAGGCAAGGATTAATGACGTTTAACTCTAAAGTGGATTTTGCAGATATGTAAAAGGTATATCTTTTCACAATATTTTTTTTCTCTCTAAATACCTGCTACATTAATATAGCAACCTACCAGAGACTGTCATACAGACCAGTACTAACCATAAGTGCCTTTTTTTTCCACAACATGTTATCTGAAAGACTGTGGGTGTATTTGAAAGTTGTAGCAGGAAAATGGGACATTTTATCTACCTGAGGGGGTAGCGATGGTTGGTAGTAAACTCCGTACTATAAGAAACAAAACATAGCAAAGGGTAAGCGTAGGAAACCTGAGAAGAGATCCTGCCTACAAAATTCTGTGAGCACTGCTTTCACAGCCACCTAACCAAAGGATATAGGCTATAACGTTTAACTCAACACTATCTGAACATCTTGTGTTTGCTGACTCTGACAGGTTGAAGTTCTGATTTTTGGGGCGTGACACAGAAGTGTATTCAGCGTGTCCAGTAATACATGATATTAACTTAAACTTAGGGATGTCAGTGAAGCAAAAAATTTCATTTGAAGTTTTCAAAGACATTAAGACATGCATTAATAGATATACCTGTGCAGGTGTCACTGGGACAGACTGGGTGGCATTTGGAACAGGAACAACTTCCGGCTGAACACCCTATAAAAGCAAATGTTCTGAAAATTAGACAAGCCTGGGACTCTATATTGAATTCTGAATACATGCATATGGATGCAACATTGCAGAAAGTTCTCGTGAAGGCTGTCTACATGTAATGTCTCATGGGCGAAAGTACATTAGCAGTGGCAAAGACAACAGAAACAAAAAGGGTCATAAATTCACAAAATTCCCTCTCAATACCCCTAGAATCCAGCAATGTACAAAAAAACAAGCTTATGCACTAATTTCTCACCGCTGCCAGCTGCTGCTGCGTTTGATCACTCTGCATCTGACTGGTAGGAGAGCTGTACGATACACTAGGCTGAGAAGGCTGAGCCTCAGGAACAACGGAGGAACCCGCTAGTCTATCTCCCATGTCCCAAGCTGTGAATATGGGGCAAAAAGGTTAATTTATGATGACTCAAGATGTGCTTTCATGGAGTGGGTTGTAGCTGCATATAAAGAAACATATTTTGCCATTTTCCCTTAAACAACAGCTTCAAAATAATTTTTCACACACCGACTTATAGGATAGTACCCTTTTCATTCACACGCCCCTTAAATGCCTGTTCATGCACTCTGTATCTACTGGGTCGCATGCACAACACTAAATACTGCATGTTTAAATAGTACAACTAGTATCAGTACTATGTGTGCAGGGGAAATATAATGCGCTGAGCTTCTGAACATAAATAATAAGACGCTCGCTCTATTGCCAAGTATACTGTGAGTGGAGCTCAGCAGATTACAGTTATGGAAGACAGCAGGGAAATGGTGCAACAAGGTGCGACTGCATGAAATCAAGATGAAGCAGGAGGATAAGTGGGCTGTTAACTAAGCTAAATGCTAGTAAAAGCAGGCAGGATATTCCTTTGTTTTTTCTAGCCAGTGTTCACTCATTCAACACCAAATCAAGACATGCTCCAGCTAAGGTTAAACATACAATAGAGAAGAAAGATGCTGTTGTGCATTTCTTTCACTGTAACATATCCTAAGAACAAAATGCTTGACACAGCGTTGACACTAAATATTTCTTTAGAGTGGATTGAAGTGTTGCTATTATAAATTATCTTTGATACATACCTCCTGCAGTGTGCTGCAACTGTTGGTCACTCTCAGGCTCCTCGGACTCTGGCTGAATGGCAGCTACACTTTGATCTGGTACTGGGATTTGCCCAGTTGACTGGGGAACATAAGGGACTCCCTGTGATTGGGGAGTGTTGTAGTTAGTGGTCTGAACACTCTGTTGAGTTGCTGGTTGGGCAGACATCTGTGAGGTGTGTTGGTTAGGCTGTGGAGGGACATAAGATGCGTGCTGTGGCACCGGCTGTGACTGAGGCACCTCCATGCCAGACTGTTGGCCTGGTTGCTGTGGGGGCTGTGACTGCTGTTCTTCCTCGAGCCTTCTCTTCTCCTGATCTTCTCTGACCTTTAAGACAGGAGAATACACACAAAAGTCACCCAGAAGAACACTAACTAAAAACGTGTTAACACTGAAACATGTTACATACATTATGTTAAAACCTGATCAAAATCTAATCACTCAAGCAACAGTGAAAATTACAGTAGAAGGCCTATGATCACACCTGCTTCCGCTGTGCCCTCTTGTGATTGATTAGAGAAACTCTGTCCTTTATGGCCTTTGCAATGGTCTTGTGGTCACCTTCGCACACATAACCTGACTCGACCTACAACATGATGTGACAAAAAGCTCTTCACTGAAAATGTTATAACTGGAAATAAACAATCTTTGTCATGTAACAACACAATTAACCAGGCTAAAGCATTAAAGCTCAATTCACCATTTCCTGAGCCACATCCTCTGGAACATCTTTGATGAGGTCAAAAGAAAACTCAATGGCTTCATTGTCTTTGTACTTTCCCTTGAGTTTTTTAACATCCTCAATTCTCAACCACAGCTTAATAGCTTGCATCTCTCCATCGTCCTCTTCTGCCAGCTCCACACGCACGCCTGTATCCTCCTGGAAGAAGGCATGGTTCAGTAGGTCCTTGATCGAGTACCTAGACATGGAAATAAACAGTGAGCAAACGGACATATTTTTGTAGAGCGATAAACTACCCTAAACTCGCTTAGTGTGACATTCTCCAGTAAGAGACCTCTCATCCTTGTTCTGGCGAATACATCCCTCGATGATCTCCTTCACTTCAGGAATGGCCACCTTGTCGAAGCTGCCTGGCTTCACCCCCTAAAGGAAACAGAGAACTTTGAATGAGAATGGTTCTCGTCACCTGACCTTTTCTTAGGCCGGATAATGCCCCATACCTTGTTGTCTATTTCAGCTCAGAGACTTTATATCACTAACACAATAATTGTCACTCCAAGTGACAAGCAGTGTCTTAACACAACTTCCATTTTCACTTTTGACAAATGTGACAAGAAATTCTTTCTGCCTGGAAAATTATAAGAATCCCTTTGGGTATTTAACAACATTCTCTGCTTTAAATAATGTGTCAATTTCTTTTTTTTTCCTTTTTTTTTTTAAAAGTTAAATTTCATTAAATGTCTTCTATTTCTCCTTTTTCATTGATAAATTTAGAATTTAAGTGTTTCATTATTTTATAGAAGATATCCCATTTGTCCCCTAAATACAACTTTTGTGCAATGTAGGTGTAAAATCTCTGATTGACATTGGTGTGTGATGCCTACTGGATCAGTGATAGTTTAATAGCTGTAATATCCTAATGCTGGCTTGTAGACTCCCTTGCCTTTAAGCTCTGAATTTAGGTGAGCTCAGAAAAATGTTGCACTTTTTAAAAAGAACTAGAATGTGCCCATACTTTACTATGTTCAATGAAAATCAAAAACATCCAAAACAGGGGCTACTGACCAAGATGCACTTTTGAGTGGAGGGGGAAATATAAGTGGTTGGAAGGAACAGTGCATAAGAAAGTAAAGGACAGCTGATGACAAGTGATGAATTGAAGCCATGACAAAAGGAAAGTACCTGGAGCTAAAGGAAAATTAAAAACTGCAAACTGAACAGTTGAGCTGAAAACCAGAAGTTGAAAAACATCTCATTTGCCCAGGGGATAACCAGAAAGCCAGATCACGTGACACCACATCCCAAAAAGCCTTTATAATGCCACTGACTAAACTTAGCATTGGGGTTAAATGTGCAAGAACACACACTGTTCAGTAACGTGGACAGACTTTAGTATTTTGCTGTTAATAATAAACTGAAGGTATTGGTATAGATTTCAAAACAAATTTTATAGCTGGCACTCACAGAGCTGTTCAACTGATTTATCTCTAAGCATCTGCTGACTGCAAGACAATGAATCATAGGTAATTATGAATAACAAAAGTCCACCAGTATAAACTGTGTAAATTAAAGAGAAAAAAAAAGTGTTTTTCTCTTACAGTCACTGCCCTTCTGGCATCATCCAAGACTCATACTGGTCCTTTAAGGAAAAAAAAACCCAAAACAAAACAAAAAAACCCCAGCAGGTCTGCACTTATTTGGTTTTTTATTAGTCAAGTCTACTGGCTTAATTAACATACAGGCAAAAGGGGACTTTTAGTGTAAATACCTTTTTTTTTTTAGTAAAAGAAAAAAACAACAACACGTGGCTTCTTTAAACAGAGGAAGAGGACAGATAGTAATATCAGAGCAGAGGACACAGAAGTAATAGAAGCTAAAAGATATGTCAGCAGGAACATGAAATGATTCCAGAAGTGGACATTAGCCTTCTTGGCACACAGGAAGAGGTGAAGGCAGGGCAGAGGGGTGACTGGAGGGTTGAAAAGACAACTTACGCTGGTAACTCTGCGGTAGATCTGTGCAGCATTCTGGCACTCTGAGTAAGGGTACTCTGAGGTGGCCATCTCCAGCATGCACATTCCAAAGGCATACACATCCACTGACTCGTCGTACTTCTCCTCATACATCTCAGGCGCCATGAACTCAGGGGTACCTTAAATCAAAACAACTATTCAGAACTCCCTTACTGATTGAGTGGGCTTCTCACAACCCATTGCTCCTCTAACCCACGAGGGGTTGAGGAAGAGGATGATGAGAAGATTGACCAGCCTGCTGAAATCCCCTGGAGTAGAACCTGTGTGGTGAAAGTTGGAAGAAAGAGAGGAAAAAGAAAAAGGGGAAGGAAAGCAAAAAAAAAGAGAGAAAACAAAAAAAAAAAAGGAGGGAGAAGCTGGGCTCAGTTAGACTGTTGAGAAGAAGGCACGTGTTTGTCTGTGTAAGACCTCAACATGTTGGGATATACGTGTAGCTGAGGTGACCAATGTGCAGGACACACTTATTAGCCTGAATAAATAACATTTGCACCATTCAATTATCTCTAAAATGAGGCACTGAGGATAAATACCCATGCCGAAATTGAACTTGTTCAAAGAGATGCCAATTGACCCTGTAATGTTAACAGGACTAGCTATGGAAATAACTTTTGTCAAGGCCTTACCTTACAGCCACAATAACATTGTCTTTTATAGTACACCCACCTTTCGTTGTCTGACTTACCATTTCATTCTCACCTGCAGGAAGAACGTGTTATGGTCAAGGCTGAGAGAAGCAGATCCCATAGCTAGTAACAGTGCTCAAAAGTGTGTTCATGCACATAAGCCCTATTGTATTCATTGATTATTTTATATTCAATCTCAGGTCTTACACAGAAAAACTCATTTGGTTATTTGAATGTAATTTTTTTTGATATTGATGCGTATGACAGCACACTGTCAGACTTACCAGGCCCATAAAAGATCATACTTACTCAATGAACAGCAGTACCCTATTAATTCCAAACAGCAGAATGGGGCACAGCTGAGGCTAGAGCCTACATTTTAAAAGCATACCCAAGACTGTGAAAGGAAAAAAAAAACAAAGAAAATAAAAAAAAAAAAGAAAAAAAAAAAAAAAAAGGGCAAAATGCTGACAGAGAGAAAGTGGAGAGAGCTCCCTGGACACAAAGTTGGAGCAAAAAGTTTCTGCAGTCCTGCAAATATTTTAAAAGACAGCAAGAGACAAACACTAAAAACAAAACAAAACAAAAAAAAAAAACCTGTTGAGGCAAACCCATAGAAAGAGATGTTAAACGTCATTGGTAAAACTGGCAAACAGACCACATATTTCCAAACCACAGAACAAAGACCAGTCTAAGAGAGAAGCAAAGGCCATACCTTTTGCCATGGCCAGGTTAGCCTGCAGGAAGGCATGACAACTATCATAATAATAATAATAATATTTAACAGTAGTAGAAATGTTAGGCGCTACTTACATTATGTAGATGCCTGGAAAAAAAACTCTCTCTTTGTGGAGAAACATAGAACAGAAATATTCTGTACAAAGACCAAACTTTATAGGTTACTGTATAAGAGAGAAAACCTTGTGGTTATCTGCCTAAGATTACCACAGTATTTGGCCACCTTTTGAGCTGTGGTTTGAGAGACAGCTGAAACGCTGTGGTCTGTTTTTGAACCACATCGTCAGAAAAGTCAAAGAAAAATCTCTTATCTATACGGCATAATTTTACATACAACATGTTATCATGACCCCAAAAAAACAACAACAAAAAACGTCCCATTGCAGGACACAAAACAGAAGACCCACTGGATTCGTACCTATAACACTCTTGGCAAACGACGCACGCTTGAGTGTGGCCAGTCCCAGGTCTCCAATCTTGACAGACCCTGTGGGGCCTGTGATGAAAATGTTGTCACATTTAAGGTCTCTATGGATGATTGGAGGAGCCCGAGTGTGAAGGAAGTGGAGGCCCTTTAGGATTTGTCTACACCAGCTCCGCAGCACTTTAATTTTCATCACCTTGAACCGCTTCAGATATCTACAGGGGAGCAGATCATAATATTCAACAGGGTTGATGCAATCCTAGAATTTCAAACTCGATATGATACCTAGGAAAACACTCAACAGCATTTTCAATACTGGAGAATACAGGAGAGAAAGATTACAATAAAAGCTTGCTAACCTTTTGTAAATATTAGAACACAAACAATAACATCAATGACATCACTATTAAATGTGTGTATGTCACCTTTTTTTCCTATTGGTGATTATATAGTTAGCTGTCACTGTTTGTCTAGTTGGCAGCAGACTATTTTTAGCATCAATTTGGGACATAACATTATAGATGTAAAGGACATTTTATATCTGGCTTCCACATTAACTTTTCACATTTAACAGACCGCTAATGTGGCTATCGAATAATTGCTAATGTTAACGTCCACGCCAGCCAGGCTAACCTTCCTGATAACTGTTTAATACTTCAGTGTTATTAAAATGGGAGGTTTACAGACCTCTCAAAATTCCTCATAAAGTGTTGTTCAGTGTTGTGAATGTCAACTAATGTTCGTGTGTTTAGCTGCAAGTGAAGGGAAGGGCTGCGTGTCTGCAGCTTTTCTGTGTGTCACCTGGAGGCGGTGAAGGCAGCAATATCAGTAGTAGGGTTGCAGCGGTAACCGGTTTCACCGTATACCATGGTATTAAAATGCACAGTTATCATACCATGGATATTTGCTTATTACCAGTAATAAGGGAAAAAGGCAAGCCAGCTGAGAATCTCGCACACGGATGCGCAGTTCCGCACTGTCTCGGCTGCCAGTTTCCATCCTCCTAAAAAAAAAAGCTAAACTAAAATCAGCAGTGTGGGACTACTTCAGATACCCACCAAACGTACGTGAGGATGGTATCCCGTTCGCAAACAGTGTGGAAGAAAAATGGCCGCTAAAGGAGGAAATATTTCAAACTTAACACCATCCCTCCATGCAGATTAAAGTAGGTATCTCGTTAATACTCATCTTTCTAACAAATGCTCGGTCCACACGCTAACACCAGCAAAAGTGCTGAGTCATCCGAACTACAGACACGCCCCTGGCCGTGAAGCGTGTGTTGTGCTGGATGCGCATGTCCATGTTAAGAGCCTTTCTAGACTTAATGTAAAAGACGGCATA
Source organism: Andinoacara biseriatus (assembly GCA_015108635.1). Taxonomy (NCBI): domain Eukaryota; kingdom Metazoa; phylum Chordata; class Actinopteri; order Cichliformes; family Cichlidae; genus Andinoacara; species Andinoacara biseriatus. The sequence goes on along the minus strand of VUQJ01003171.1, from coordinate 18,092 downwards.
TTTACGTGTGTCCATTTTAAAACTTTGCCGTGTATATTTTTCATCCCTTAAAATCAGGTTCGGCATGAAAGCCTCAAGAGTGAAATCTGTATTATGAGGATCATGTCAGAAATAATCCCGTCTGCAGTATCTGCTTATTTCCCACTAACTTAGCAGTATAACACGTGTTATAAAGCAGTCAACAGTAGTTTATCAGACACTGACCCAGGCTCAGTTTCTCAGATATTAAATGTTTTTATGGTGATACATAATTTTAAATGCGCACACACACACCATAAATAAATATAAGCCTATACACATACTCCTGCACTTTTTCTCACATTTGTTTACAAAGACAAAGATTTTTTTTTCCTTTCTAAAGAGACAGATTCATTTTTATTTAAACATTTTTCTTTTTCCTCATTCTAAAACTGCAATTTTTGCAAATAAAAACAGGAGGTGTATAGGAGACATTTTAAACAAAACTGCCATTAAAATTTTTGTCGTCATTTCTTTAAGGGTCATTGTAACTTATAATAATATATGTGAAATACGGTAATACCGTGTTAACCGTGATACTTTCTGAGACGATTATCATACCGTGAAAATCTCTTACCGTTGCAACCCCAATTGGTAGTGATACTGTTGCAAATGAGTACCTAATTTTAGCATTGTTAGTATCTGAATATTAACTTTTTTGACAACTAATATTCACAAACCCTCTGTCAAAAATTAAATGCAGTCTTCTCTTAAGGACTGCTTAATAAAAGTACCTAACAAGTTGAATGCACTTCCCTTATATTTAAAATTTTCAACCAACATTTATTTGGTCAAAAATGAGAGTTATTGACCATTCATTAATCAATACTACAAAGTGAACTTGTCCTATCACAATTTACAGCCTCTGACCAAGTGAAACTCACGTTTTGAGAGTGCCAGAAGTCATGAGCTCTGTGACTAATACAATGCACTTCCTGCCTTTGGAGGGTCCTTCCCAGGAGTCATAAAAGCGAACAATGTTGGGATGCTGTAGTCCCTTTAACATCCCAGCCTCCTCCTTAAAGCGCTGCCGTTCTGACTTTGAGAGCTTACGATCCTGCAGGGGACAAAAGGGAAGATTTCACACAACATAAAGATAAGCACTAATCATAGAGATATACAAGCGTACAAGTAATTTGGAGTAATGAAAAGGTAATGGGTAAATGTAAATAAATATGTCTCATGATGAAAATTATGAACATGCACTTCTTTTCTTCAGTATCCGAATGTGCCTATACATACAAAGTATTTTTAATCCATTGGCAGTTTAACTGAAAAAGGTTTTCAATATGCAGTTTAATTTTCATATTTCACACAGTTTGATAAAAGGAAAGATACAGTAGGAGGCACAGGAATATGAATGTGCCTACTTGTTTTCTACTGCAAATGACTGCACAGCAAAAGGAATGCATCTAGTTTTGTCCTTGGTTAAAGAAAAACAAAATGATAGAAGAGCCGGAACTGAGTGAGAAATATGGAATATCAGTACAGTGAAGACAATTGCGTCAAAGAAATACTGCATCAAGCTTGTCTAAAAATCAAAAGTTAACAGTCACATACAGGGCTTAAGAATTTGGAGCCTACCAAAGAGGTTCCAGCTTTCCCAGAGGAAAATCTCCAGGATGTTTTTTTTTTTTAGAGTTCCTTTTACATTCATTAAATGGCAAAAAAAATAAGAATATAAAAACTTCAGTTAAGTCAGGTAACAGATTAATTGCATTAAGTATAAGCAAATAATTGTGCTCATATGCAGAGTCAGTTCCTCTTGAGCCAAGAAAAACCCTGACCCACCACTGTAAAATGGTGTTAATCTTTAAAGCTATAAATAATAATGACTGTGCAATTGAGGCTGATGCTGTGTCATCCTAATTCTGAGCAAAGTCAAGTGTGTGGCAGCTGATGAACTGTCAATGAATCATATGTACATCTGGCAGATTTGTCTGCCAGGTGCGACTTAAAATTCCAAAAACTGACTGATGTGTGAAGGAGGATTGCCATTAAATCCTTCTGTAGGTTCTGGGTACTAACAAAAATTTGAAAGTGTAAAAACACTTTTCTCAAGTTTCCTGAGCAATTCCTAGCATGACCTACATTTATAGCCTGCTTGACTACAGAGACGTAAACCCCTAGAAGTTAGACAAGCCCAGTAAAACACTGGAGCCAAAGACTGCCCTTGAAATCTGCAGAGACTTGGCAACAAGCCAGACTGTCCAGGAAATTCAGCCCTTTTTTTTTTTTTTTTTT
>VUQJ01003171.1:0-10120 GCA_015108635.1 Andinoacara biseriatus | reverse complement strand
CCATTACAGCAGTTCACTGTCGCTCTTTTACAAAACCCCAAACTCAGTCCTCTGCAGGCTGTGGCAGATTGAGTTCAGCTAAATCCAGGATGACAGAAAGAAACTTTAACAAGAATGGTGAAACTCAGCTGTCTGGAAACATGCTCCCTTAATTCCTCAATGGGTCGCCACAACGAATGGATCTGTGTATTTGATTTGTAACGTGACAAACCACAAAAATCTTCTTTTTTGGTTATGAATAATTTAACTGAAATTTGCTGGCTAAGATGTTATATTCATCCGTAAACTGCAGCTGTGATACCAACTGTCCAATAGCATTAAGGAACAGCCTCACATCTACTTTTGTGTTTGCATCAGAGCAAGAGCCCAAAAGAACAAAGTAAAAATGTTACTATGAACAACTTCAGTGGAAAGTCTGTATATAGCTTCACATAACTTACTTCATTAGGTGGCAAGTACGAAGAAATTTAATAAAATAACTAAACCATAACTAAAAGGTAGCCCATCTCATACTGTACTGATAGGTAAGTATTATACTTATGATTTTACCTAATATTTAGGAAAGTAAAATTTGAGGAAATTGAAAGGGTGGGAGGTGGACTGATAGTTCAGAAGCAGGCCTTGGCAGGTCAGCCTGCAGTGCTGCACGCAGGAGATTCCTCTGTGAGGAATGTGACCCATTTTACATTCAGGCAAGCATTCAGAGCAGAAATGCACTGAGCATGCGTGAGATTGTGTGTGCGTGGGGGAGGGAGGGGAACGTGGCTGTAATCTTCACATTGTTCTGAAACCAGTGTGCATGTGCTACTGTGGTTCTCTCTACTGCCTTGTGAGCCCTACTGCTCTCATGACAGGGAAAAGCGTGACAGTGAGAGCAAACATTCATGTGGTGAATGAGGTCAAACTTTGCTATGGGCTATATAGCTGCTATAACTGAACAGACAGAACTATTTTTTTTAAACAAGCAAAAAAAACAATAATTTGAATCTCATTCAAGGAAACTTCATAAAACGCAAATAAAAGTAGGTCAAAGGTCAAAATCGGTGGAGAAGACAGCTAAATGTGTTTTAATAAAGTTAACCCAATGCTTCCTGCTGTTGCCATTAATAGCCCAGGAAACTGAAGACTATAAAATGAATAGGATTTCAGAGTTCTACTAACTTTTAGGACTTTTAGGAGAGTCTACTGCTGCAAAAGGTGCCAGAGTAAGGTGACGTTTTAATCTCAGTTTTTTCTATCAAGAATTTGCTCAGTTGTACTTTTCAAGTGGTATCTTCAGCCAGTGTGAACAGTAAATGTGGGAAAACATTATCATAACTGCAATAATTATACACACATTTTGACAAAGGCAATTTCCGGTGTGCAAAGAGCTAGTTGTAAAGACATAATCATTCATCAAACCAGGACAGATAGCATCAAATAACATGCCAGTGTCTTAAGAGTGAAGTCAACCCAGGAAACAGGAAGTTTTTGTTTGCTATGTTTTGATGAAAAATGCAGTGCAAAACAATCAGGAAATGCTGGCTATGCTTTGTAGAAGAGAAATGATAACGGGGAGAAGGGAAACAGTTTTGGATCTAATCTTTTTTTTTAATTTATGGAAATGAGGCAAAATATAAGTATTAAGAACAATGGTTAGACAATTTTCATACCTGCAGCTCGCACCAAGCCACCTCCACAGTGGTCTCAGTGTCCAAGCCCTTGTAGACTGTCTTGAAGGAGCCACGACCAATTTCTATGTCAAACTTCAGGAACCGCCCATCAGGTGACGTCCCCACTGCTTTGGTTTCGGCCTCTTCGATGTCTTCTTGCACTTTTTTCTCAGCTTCTCGTTGCTCTGCCTCTGCTCGGGCCTTAGCATCCTTATCTGCCTCCTCCCCTTCTTCCTCGTGATGTGCCTTCACCTCAGCGCCAATTTCAGGTTCAATTTGACTTGGCAATTCTGTTCCCAAGCTGAGCGCCGTGCGAGCTGCTCCTACCACCTCCCCATCACAGATGTCATTTGCTCTTGCAGGCCCTTGCTCCAAAGGCGCTACATCCACCCTGGCTATTTCGATATCTTTTCCTTCTCCTCCTTTTTCACCATCCACAGACTTCTCATTTTCAGGTAAACTTGCTTCAACCTTGAGTGACTGATTAGCAGCAGTCTTTTGCTCCTGGGGGACAGCTTCCCGTGGCTGAACCAGTTGAGGCATAAGAATGGGGATCTTGCAGGGTAAGGGAAGGGCCAAAGCTGTGGCATTAGAATCACTGATGACACTGCGGCGTAAAAACCGGTGTTCAGGGTTACATCGATCGCGCTCCATGGTGTGATGCCGACGTCTCACTTCTGGCCGACCCTCACCAACCAACGAATCTGAACCAGAGCTAGGGCCATTTCCGCTTTTCTGAGGGGGAGCCAGGAACTTCACCATTTTGTCGTCTGGCTTTTCCGACATCCCACCACCCACACTAAGAGTTAAGGAGGTACAATAACTGAAAAATTAAAATAAAGATATTTTCATGCCTGCCATTTTGGCATACCTAAGCAATATTTAACAGTGCTTCAAAAAGAAAAAAAAATTACAATATCTCCAGCTCTCCTTTTTTTAATCACTCAAAAACGGTCTTTATAAATATAGTTTGTGGACTGAAGGTCCAAGATGGGAAGTGTTCTCTTACAAATGGAAAGGGACTGAACACTGCAGCAGAACACAAAGTGCTGATGTTGATACACAGGTCTCCTTAAGTCCCCACCATCCATCCTGTAAGACACAGGGCGCAGTGTCGATCAAGCATAAGGAATCACTGGTGAGGAACAACCACTCACGGCCTACAACAGGCACAGGCACTAAACTATCCAGTAGAGGCAAAGTCAGGATGAGCTGACAGTCTAAATTCGCTCCGGTCCAGTATTACTGCAAGAGAAAACACAAAATAAAAGCTTCCTAAGACATTTTGAAAAGTAGCCAACATTATGTCAAATATGAACAAGTCCACAGACAAAATTTACAGTGTGCATATGATGTTTAATGTCACAGTTTTACTCCTGAATACAGTTAAAAGACATGTAACCTATAATAATCACCAATCATTTTATGGTTTAAAATTAGGATTTCCACTTTAAAAAGATTTTCTGTCTTGCCCAAGGAAATGCAATATAGGGTAAATTCACCTTTAAAGTGGTATTTTTCAGCTGTGCTCTATTAAAATACAATTCAAGTCACTTGTTAAGTAAGCATAAGTGAGTATAACAACTGTACAGCAAAACTAAGCATTTTTACTCTATTAGATGTAGGGCAAATTTCAAATGCATTCATTTACAATGACATTTTACCCTGCATTTCACATTTGTTAAATAGAAGCAATGTCTCCAATGTAAACGACAAAAGTATTAGTATTTCTAATATTAGTTTGTAATGCATTTCTTAAAGCCGTACACATTTTTACTGTAAAAGACTGGGGCCATCTAGGATTTTATACCAGCAGCGACAGTTATGCATGCTCTTCTGCTTAAATCATGCACTCCTGCAAGGAAAATCTTGTTACTTATTCATCTTTATCCTGCCATTGCTGCAGCCATTACCAGACTAGGCAACCATAATGTCAGAACTAAACCGGATAACGTTGGCTGCAATAACATTACGAAAATGAAAACAAATGGCTGCGCAAATTAATGCAATTTATATTTGAGATAACGTTTGTGTTTCTTACGCAGACATGCGCGCGCACACACGCACACACTTCTCTTATTCGCAGTGTAATTGACACCATATCAATTTGAAATAGCACCGACTTTCGCGTTCAAAGCGAGGAGGAGGAGCGGCTCTTTGTTAGCGAGCTAACGAGGACAGTTAGCAAATAGCTAGTTAGCTGGCGCTGGCTAATCCTTATACGGGGAACCGATAACCGACGGTGACCGATTTCCGCGTCACGTCTTTAAAACATATTCCTCTTTAATAACTCAGTTTCAAATTAACAGTAGTCGTGTGGTTTTTACATATATGTAAACATTAGAAATAAATATTACTTCGGAACTTTACCGTATTCAGTTCCCGTTTCCATCCCTGAGTGGTTAATGTCACACCGAATGCGCTCGCCCGGTGCAATCGGTCGAACAGCTACCACAGCAATGACGGTTACCCAGCTAACCAGCGTTAGCTAGGCGGGTCTTTCTTACGGCCTAAAGCGCCACAGACCCGCCTCCTGGCTTCTCCATTCAATTTAACGCCATCTGATAACATTAGCACTCGTTTGTTGTTGTTGTTATTACGCAGTTCACAGTTGTGTTTTAATTTGCTGGCTCAAGTCAACTATCGGCAGCTGAGTGACAGACCATCTCATGTTATAATAAATGTATTTATGTTTGATAAGGGTGGGTTCAGGTTAACACCTTAGCGTTTGTGAGTCTAATATTGCTAACAGTTAGCAGCTTAGCTCGTCATGAGCTAGCGCTGAGCGATGCCGGGTGGCAGATAGGCACCTACCTCAATAAGAGGAGTGACGGTCAGTGGCATTTAAGCAGTCCCTCACAGCGTCGTCGTGGGTGTATCAACAGTACGCAGGTACATCACGCGTGTATCTAAGGGTCAGGTGGATACGATCCCAAAGCTGCGATTATTGGGGATTGATTTCAAAGAAGCAGTGCAGTTGTTACAGATTGACGAAGAAACGGTTTTAGCACAAAGCGCCTGCGCCGGCGGAGAATGACCTCATAACGATAACACACACACGTGTCGCTTTGATACACTTTGATGTTGCATTTGATTTTATTATGAATTTAAACGACAACAGCCTTAGATATTAAGATAAGAACACATACGAAATAAGTATATTCAAAATGTATTCATTCATTCTTAAAAATAAGTAAACAGACAGCGCAAAATACACACCTGCGCAGGGGCTCAAAATAAATGAGAATCACGCCTTGCTGATTTTGTGATAGGGATGTTACTGGAGCATTGTGTTAACTGATACTGAGGAGCACTACCTTGTTTTATGTCGATTTTTGCTTTAACGTCTTTTATTATTGGCAGCTTTAAAAACACAAATTATTTCCTGAAAGGATTAACGGCCGGGGGAGTAGATTAATGCGCACCTCTGAATTTCAATATGAATTAAGATCTAATGAGCTCATTTGCTGGGGCGATCTACAGAAACATCCGATTTGGGACTGCTGTTAAGACAGCCTCCGCGTTGTTTTGCGTTATACGTATATACTGTGTATTACTGTAAAAAGAAAAAAAAAAACTTCAAAATAAAAGTAAATCTCCAAGTGAATGTGATTTCAGTATTAACCAACACATGTAGTCAGTCATTAATTATATCATCATTAAATAAAAAAAAAATACTATCGGAACCTAATACATTTCAAATAGAAATAATAACATATGAAAAATGGACCAATAAACTAATTTAAAGATTAAGATTTTCGAGGTGGTGTACAGCCATTACAAGTAAACTTGCTGTTTCCCTAGACTAATTTCACTTTAGATCCACTGTGCATACCCAGACAGTGTTGCCCACTTAAGATTAAGTCAGTCTGATTTTAGATTTCCAAATAATAGCTCTTCAGAATCGCTTATACCATCTAGTTTTTCATCTCAATTCAGAATCTTGTTAAAAGGAAACTTCCCATTTCCACAGACAAATTTCACTGTGGATCCACAGCACACACCCTCACAGTGCTATACCCACTTAGACAATATCAAGGCAGTCTTATTTTGGATTTCAAAATAATAACCATGTGAAATCACCTATATTTTCACCTCAGCTCAAAATCCTATTATAAGGACACTTTCTGTTTCAAAAATTCCACATTAGAGCAACATTATCTCCCTGACTGTGGTACTCAGTCAATATAAAGTCAAACTGATTTTGGTTATCACAAATGAGTTATATAACCAATTCGCAAGGGCTATTATTTTGAAATCCCAAATAAATCCGACTTGATGTAGACTCAGTGCCACTTTCAGGGTGTATACTATTGATATAGAGTGCAATTATTCAGTGGAAGCAGGAAGTTTCCTTTTAATAGCATTCTGAACCAAGATGAAAAAATTGCTGGCATAAGTGATTTTGAAGGGCTATTATTTTGAAATATAAGATCAGACTGAATTTATATTTTACTGAGTAACACTGTGCTCTAGATTTAAACTGGTCTGTGGAAACAAGACGTTTCCTTATAATAATAGTCTGAATTCAGACAAAAATAATTCATGTAAGGCATTTATGAGGGCTTTTATTTTGGAATCTGTTAGACTGACTTGATAGTGTCACACTGTGAGGGTGCATATTGTTGATCTAAAGAGAAATTATTCTGTTTAAAGTTTATTTTTAACAGTTGTAAATGTTGTTTGAAATCACAATTTTAAATGTGGTTATTAGTAAGTTCATCATATTTCAATATCTCTGTTATTTTCAATTGTATTACAATACAGATCAATTTCTGTATTATTATGCCTAAAATGCCTTCATCATGGCACCTTTTAGTGGGTGGGATATATTAGGGAGCAAGTGAACACTTTGTTCTCAAAGTTGATGTGTTAGTAGCAAGAAAAATGAGCAAGCGTAAGGATTTGAGTGAGTTTGATAAGGGCCAAATTGTGATGGCTACACGACTGAGCCAGAGCATCACCAAAACTGAAGCTCTTGTAAGGTGTTCCCAGTCTGCAGTGGTCAGTATCTATCAAAAGTGGTCTAAGGAAGGAACAGTGGTGAACCAGTGAGAGGGTCATGGGTGACCAAGGCTCACTGATGCAAATGGGGAGCGAAGGCTGGCCCCTTGTGTTCTGATCCAACAGATGAGCTACTGTAGCTTAAATTGCAGAACAGGTTCATGCTGATTCTGATAGGAAGGTGTCAGAATACACAATGCATCTCAATTTGTTATGTATGGGGCTGCATAGCCACAGACCAGTCAGGGTGCCCATGGTGACTGACCCCTGTACACTGCCAAAAGCACCAACAATGAGCATGGATGAAGGTGGCCTTGTCTGTTGAATCACGTTTCTTTTACATCACTTGAATGGCCGGGTGCATGTGCATCGTTTACCTGTTGAACACCTGACACTGGGATGCACTATGGGAAGAAGCCAAGCTGGCAGAGGCAGTGTGAGATCTGAGGTGTTCACATGGTCTTCCCCAGATCTCAGTCCAATCCATCTGTGGGATGTGATTGACAAACATGTCTGATCCATGGAGGCCCCACATTGCAAGTTACAGAAAAGCATAAGTTGCATAAGAAATAAGAAATGCATCTGTTGCTAACATGTTGCTGCTAGATACCACAGCACACCTTCAGAGGTCTAGTGGATTCCACATAATATTATGACATTCTAATAATGAAAATAATAGAATATATCAGCACTGCGTGGGTTTTCTCCAGGTACTCTTGTTTCCTTACAGTCCAAAGACTTGCACTTAGTGGTTAGGTTACTTGGAGATTCTAAATTGGCCATAGGTGTGATTGTGACCACGAATGGTTGCCTATGACAGCTGGGATAGCCCCCCCCCCCGTGACCCTGAACAGGATAAGCGGAAGAGAATGGATGGATGTATTGTAATTGTTCATTTACGCTATTTAGGAAAAATATTTGAAGATAAGCTAAAAATAAGTAATGAAGAAAACCTTTATATCTTAACCCTTAAGTGTAATAAAATCAAATGGATGTAAAATTATTATCATGTCAAATATGACACATTTTGATGTTCTGGAAAGAAAAAAAAACACAGTAACACCAGTAACACAATGAACCATCTGGGTACACATAAGTCATTCAATTTAGACATACCTGATAAAAAGAGGATTAATAATGATAAAGAAAACTCAATATTTGCACACACAAAAGAAGTTCACAAAAAGCTTTTGATAATGTTTTACTGTGTACATGGGAGTAACCAGTGTTAAAGTTTACCACTGATGAAGCAACAGAGCTGGTGTTACCCATAAGGAAGGGCACACCAGTGATTGTAACACCAGTGACAATTTTCATGAAAAATCCCTTTTAGAAGCTGACCACTACAGTGCATCAAACCACATGTTATTAGTCACAGAATTATGTCATTTGAGTCATTTGATTTCTGTTATTTTACAATTCCCTAACAGGGACTTCAACTAAAGGTTTCATATGAGATTGTAAGTTAAAAGATATCATCACTGTGCTGCTTTGTTTAAAAATAATAGACTTTTCTTATACGGTAACACTAGTGACACAACTCTAGAGGACCATTACTTTCTTTTTAGATTCTATAATATTTATTCAATATTTTGTTTAGTTACTTTAGTCAATATGTAGTTATATATACATTACTGCATTTTAAATGGTTCAAGAAGGTGTAATTATTTAAATAACATATTGCTTTATTTTAACATAAGTATTAAAAAAAACAAGTTGTAACCCTGAAGCAATTTTCAGGTGTAATATTGTAATATAAGACTAGAGACAGAAAAACTGGGCAGAGGGTCAAAAAAAATGTTTTAGTACACAGTACTACACAGTACATAGGATGTCTCCTACACACATTCATACTTCTTGTAGCTACTATACTTAGTACTTCTATTTATATTGTTTTTGTGTAAATTAGCCTATGTTCATAAATAATTAATCAAATTACCATAAACATATAAAGTGTTATTTCAGCTCTTGTGGGCAGGTTGCACTGGACTTAACAGGTACTCAATACTTTAACATGAATGATTTTATTCACGTTATGCATTAACTATTCCATTTATATTGTCTTAAACATCTGTTATGAGAAACAGTCTGATCACAATATTATTAGTATAATAATAGACTATAGGCGTTAGTTTGACATTTTTGACCATGCAAATGAGACGGTAAATTTTTTCAAAGTCTTACTAATATATTTATTCATTTTAAAAAGACACATTTCTTTCAGTGAATTTTGTGAAAATAAATAAATAAATAAATAAAATAAAACGTTTCCTGCAGGTAAGCACTGCCCCCTGCTGGTGGTTACAACCTGAACCTGCCACATGTATTTGCTGTCATGAATTTTATTCAAATAAAAATGTTCTGTTTATCATCACCGCATCATACCTCATTATCTGATATTATTAATATCAGGAGGAGAGATTCTTAATTAAATGGTGGTAAACTACATTTATTGTTTGTTTGTTTTTTAATTTCTTGTTGAATTTGATTTCAAAATACCTCACTCACCTTTGATTTCTCTCTTTATGTTCACCTAAAGCTTTGTATTTTTTCGCGATATCGGTAGGTCTTCTGTTGTCCACGTCCCTCCATCCCCTCCCTTCCCCTCCACCCTGGAGTCGTGAACGCGCTTTTAAAATCCAAGCGTGGCGAGGAAGGCCGCCGTGAACGCGCTCAGGAGGCTTGACGTCACTGAGGCGCCCTGGCTCTCGTGAGCCGCTGGTACTGCTGGCGAAAAGATGGGAAAATCTGATAGCCATTTACCGAGGAATTAACGTAAAATTACCGATTTTTGCAGCTGACTTCTGTTTGACGGAGGATTCAGTATTGGCAGGGATTTGACTTCCACCAGACAACGATACAGGTAGTTTATTTGGAGGCTTTTCCCCGTTCTCTTGCTATTGTGTTAGCGAGAAAAAATAGGTTCTTCTTGACCACATAAATTGGATGGACTAGCCTCCAAATGTGACGGCGAGCTAACATTAGGCGTTTGTGCATTTGATATTTCTCTTTGTGTTTAGCAGTATCACCGCTATACGTGTGTAAACCTGTGAATGAATAACCGTAGCTTGAAATGAAAAACCCTTGAGCTGAGGAGGAGGAAAATGGATATGGTTTGATATGGGTGTCTCCAAAGCAGACACCGTACGGAGCCGTTAGGATTGTGTAAAAAAAGAAAAAGAAAAAGAAGAAGCTTCAGTTCCCGTTAAACGTGTCACATTTTTGACGGTTCACACGATTATCTTATTATATAAAACATCTGCCTAGTTACAAGACAAGCCATTATTTCTGTATACAAAATTTCAAGCTGAGACATTTCCCCCCACAATATCCAGCATGGACAGCCCACCCTTTCCCTGGGTTGCTAGTTTTAATCTATAGCGTTAGCACACTAGAAAAACGATCCAGAAAACCACGTCAAAAGCTAAGAAGTAGGGTTAAAAAGTCGTTAAATGACTTTCCTG
>VUQJ01003169.1:9901-20342 GCA_015108635.1 Andinoacara biseriatus | reverse complement strand
TTAAACTACTCAAATCACTGTGCAGTTATGAATGTAGTTGAAACAACAGAAAGCTACTGCAGAATGTAACTATTACTACTGTGTTTATTACATGTAGTACTACTCCCTGACATTGGAGTAAATGCATGCATGGATATTAATAAATAACTAAATAGAGAAATAAAAACAAAAAGATGCCTCGAGCCTGAGTTTCTTTATAGTGTACTCAGTTTATTGACACAAACATAAATGGAAATACGACGATAGACAAAAACAGAGTTTTTACAATTCTAATGAGCCTGAAAGTCAATATTTGATATGGAAACCTTTATTCTTCAGCACATACCTGAACACAGGGATGCCTTTTTTGCTGTCATTGTCACAAGATGTATTGCATGCTGGATCGAAATCTGATGGTACTTTTCTTCATTCATAATTCTGTCAGTTTTGATCCCTCGTCTTCAATGAGAACAGCTTGTTGACCTTCCACCGAGACCATTTCTGATGAGGCTTCAGTGAACAGCAGCTGTGTCAGGTCTTTGCTGGATTTTTTTCTTATTTCTCGAGGACATGACTTTCAGAGACTGTTCATCTGCTGTAGACAGCTTTCAGGCCTGTCACGTCTTCCTTTGTCACCAGCTTGTCAACTTTGTCAGGACACACTGCACACCATGCTGAGACATGCCGAGTATTCAGGTAATATGTCTTTGGGAATCACCTTGTTGGTGCAAAACCAGTCAGATTGAAACCAGGGGGTGATTATTTACTGAGTGGTGTGTGCAGCGGCTCATCTGTTTTGTGTTTCCAGGATTGTTAAGGAGCCGTTGCACTTGATCAGTTTTGAGTTTTGTGAAGTGACGAAACAACGTTTATCATTTAAGCTGTTCTGCTTTTCACATTCCATGACTCTATATATCCACTGAGGAACATCAGTATGTTTCCCTTCTCGTCTCATGGGAGACACACAAATGGCAGCTGTCAGACTTGACCTGTAACATAAGCATTCCTTAGTTTCTACTTCACCTTCTCAGAAGCTCGGATGTATGTTATTATTTCATCTGTAATTACACAGAATCCCCAGGTTAAAGGTGCGTGACCGTGCCACGGCTTGTCCTTGTCATGTTTTGGATGTTACGAGTGTGAGGACAAATCCAACATTGCAGCTGCATTACGTCTGAGTCCCCCTCTCTTTCCAGTGATTCTTGACAGGAAGGAGCAGGTTTCGACATGCAGCCCCAGGATGAGGATGGGCGTGGTGAAGGCACAGAGACGAATCCGAAGGCATGTAGTGAATTCTAGTTCACCTCTGCTAATGACTGCGTGGGTTGTCTCAGTTGGTGACTTCATTTTCCTTTTTCAGCAGCACAGGTGTACGAGAATAAAGAAGCATGAATCTCTACAGGAGCTTTGGAAACCTCATGGAGACTTGGTTAACAGAAGAAGACACAGACCCAGAGTGCCTTCGACATGATGCTAAAGAATCTTCCACACCTTCCTCTGACATGGAAACGACCCTACGCTCAGAATCAGTGGACTCTGGAGTGGAGACAGCCAGCTGTGACACATCTTTTCCTGCTGCGTTCTCCTGTGTCTCAACAGATAATACAGAAACAGAAAGAGAAGAACTCCCTCCAGCGCTAACATCACAGTCTCCCGTGTTCTCCTCGTCTTCATCCCTGCTTCTGTGTGCCAGCAGAACTGAGAAAGACTCCACTGCCTTGAACCCAAAATTAGAGCAAGCACTCCAAAGGATGGACACTAGATACTCAAAGGCGCTGACTTCAGATGAACTCTTCAGCCAGCAGCCTCAAGCATCTGTTCTGATCAAACGGCACACATCAGCATTAGTAAGAGGTCAACGCTCAGAAACATTTGGCCTAAGAAGGACATTCAGTCCACCTGCTTCCATTCAGCCAATGTCAGGAATGTGCAGACGAACTCTGTCCATGACTAGTAACAGGCAGAGATCAGAGGTGAGAGGCTCTTTTGTCATGAAACTTTTACTGTGTTTTCCAGAGATACCTATCATTGAAATGTTGTGTCTAGTTTCTGTTTCTGTTTTTCTGGGGCCAGTTTCGAGATGATAGAAGCCAGTCACAGTTGCATGTACGATCTTGCATTAAAGGAATGGTTGATAGAATATATGAGAGGTTTAACAGAGCCTCTACTTTCTTGTGCAGGGTTGCAACACACAAAGCTGTTTTCACATTCAGACTAAAGCAGGCATGTCATTATTCAGGCGGGATCTCTTTCGCAATCTATCACCAGCCTGTCTTCTGGCACATGGGCTCATAAACCAGTCTGCCCAGGTAGCAGGCATGTGAAGAATGGATGAAGGCCATGTGGGGAGAAGTCTGTGTGTGTGTGTGGGGTGTTAGTATTTATTTTATTTTTTTATAAGAATACAGCAGAAAAGCTTGTTTGTTGTTTTGGGAATGATTTTGACTGTAGAAGTGTGAGGACTGTTTTAATCAAAAACAGTGAAAAGCAGTTCATGCTAACCGCACATAGGGGTGATGAAACAATTGGATTAACTGAGCCATTTGCATGCAATTAGTTCACAATACTTTGTTTTTAGCTGCTGAGTGTGTGTCACAATGCTTTTTTCCTCATATTCTTTTGCCAGAGCTTAAAAGGCTTTGGGTAATGCAACACAAGGAAGTTATTTACAGCCAAGATGTTATGACTACTTGGCTGTAAATAGCTTCCTTATACCTTATAACTGTATACTTTTGTAATTACATGTAATGACACACGTATTTGTGTGCCAGTCAGATGAATGTGGTTATTCTGACTGAACAGGTTGAGATTTCCATTGTTAGTTTTCCATCTCAACTCTTCTAAACTTAATAAGTTGAGAACGCAACATGATGTGTCCATTTGGTAGGTGTGAAGCTTCATTTAACACACTATCATGCTAAAATTAGCTCCAAACTCCACAGGCAAGGTGAATTTTGACCCCTGCTATGTAAAAACTTCCAGAGAATCGTCGCATGAAAAGTAGAATTTTCATCAGCCAACACTTAATCTGTTTAACTTGTGACAGGAATTTGGAGACAGCCCAAGAAAGTCCCCCTGGCAGTTCACCACCCTGCCCCTTGGCCTTGAGGAAGTTTTATAATGTAAACTGTAATGCTGAAATATACTGATAGCTTGGTGGGCCACTAGTTTGAGTCGGTACTTTTTATGAAAACTCGAGTTTCCGGAACCTGCAAATGTTGGTTTGACAATCTGTAATTAAGTTTGCGGGTATTTGCAGGACAGAAAATCCAGTTTTTCGTCATTTGTTGTTGTGGTGTTTTAGCTAACACAAGTCTGCCTCGTGGTAGTGTGGAAGCACAAATTTTATTTGCAATTTTATTTGCAAGTCTTCCAAGATTTAACAGCAAAGAGGTGAACCTTAGCAACCAGAAGCTGCTTCAGCACAGAAATAAACAAAAAGCTGTTTATTGAATAGGATGTCCACTAATTGCAGGGTTGGTGGTTCCACCCACACTCCTAGGACAGTATCCTTGGAACCACAAGTAAGCCAGCAGTCTGAGAACTACATGATCTATTGGGGTGATACGGTACTATGGGGTCTTTAGGATAAGTGTATTGTGCATTATTCAAGACCTTGCATGTAGGAGGAAGGATTTAAAATTTTAAATAAAGAATAGCACTTTATCTTTCATGATGGACTGAGGGTGGACTTGAAGCTACAGTCACTGTCTGTCCTACATGCAGGAAAATTCTCTTGATCATTTTATTTAAGTTTGGAATGTTTAAAACCGTTTTAAACTTGATGGTAAAACCTAAAAGGGTTATCATACAGTTTTAAGAATACAGTACATGGTGTATTTTTGACAATAGGATGTTCAAGTTATGCATTTTCTTGTTTGTTGATGTTTGCAGAGCTTCAATATAGGAAAGAAAGAACTGATAAGAACTGAGAACGAACTGAGTCCTGCGTTCATCTACTTGGAGCAGGTGTGTCAAAAGCTAGAAGATATTGCCAGAGAACAGATGCAAAATCAAGCACAACAAATGGAGGCAGATGTCTTCAGGGAACATCAAAACATCCAGGTGAGCCAGGTAACGTCATTCATTTATTCATGTTTAATCCCTCTGCATCACAATTGAGAACTTGTAACCGGTTCAACAGGTAAAAAAACTGGCACAAGCTTGTGAAGTTAGAGATGACAAGAAATTTTCCTGGAAACTAGAGCTCTATATTTGTTTTCTTTTAGGCTCCCGAGACCTGTCAGAGTGACTCTACAATTGCAGAGGAGGATTGTCATGGCCTTGAACATACTGTAAATGCAGAACATGTTAGCAGCGAACCCAAGCAGCGGAAACACAGATATTTTCGGCAGAGATCAGCTTCAGACACAACACTTGCCATGACGCATTTAAGTGAGTGTTCTTCCCCTTATTTATTTATTTTTTCTGTTTCCGCTTTGTAGTAATATTTTTTTGTCCTTTGTTGGAATAAATGACTATTTTCTATGTTGATGAAATCTTATGTGTGTGCAGAAAAATTGAATGCAGACTGCAGAGGGCAGCATATGAGTATATATGACCTGCAGGAGGAGGATGCAGAAGACCAAGAAAATAAAGTAGAACATTTAAAAAAATATAAAAGATCATTTGTACCTAAGCAATAAATTGTTCTTACATGTCTATTATCTTGTGTTGCTCTTCAGGAGTCTACACAGGAGGAGACCAAAAAACTTAAAATTAGCTGGAGGAGAAAAATTATGTTCTTGAAAAGAGGGGGGTCTGCTGCTACAGATACAAAGAGGTAAGCTGTAGTACTTATAGCACTACCTTCTAATGTGGGGAAAGGGTTAATCTCTTATGATGCGTGATCTTTGTAGAAAATGTGTGTGTTGCTCCAACATGGCAGTCAGCCACCATGGTGCAGTTGTCCAGAGCTAATGCATGGTGGATGGGGAGGCTTTGCTGAGGGTTCATTTTCAGACATTGCATCTGTTCCTCTTGAACATTTGGTCTTTTTTTTTTTTTTTAAATGAAACGTTGCATAAACGCTGCCTCCGCTTTTCCACAGTGGCTCATTTCATCTCTTTCGAATTAATTTTTTATCTGTAAAGCCAACAGATGCAGTCATCTGAGAAAAACTCTGCCCGGCGACGGCTGAGCCAGCTGTTGAGGAGGAGAGACAAAGCTGTATAAATGGACCACAGTGTCTGGCTTCATGTTTCGACAGTCAGAGGAGAAAAAGCTTTCCTTCAAAAGTATGAGCACTTTAACTGCTTTCAAAACAGCTTCCTTTTCATCCTTTAACGCACCATTCTGCCATGTTGTATAACTACCAAGAGTACACTTGTATAATATGTACAAATAAAGGCATTTCAGTACTGTTTTTGACTGGGAACTAAATGGATGGATTGGTTCTCTGTCATTACTTACAATTAACATAAGCTTGATTATAAAAATGTCTGTCAATAATAATTTTTTTTTTTTACCAGTTAAAGCTGGCTATGCTGCAAATAAAAGAATAATATACATAATTCTCTGAAGTTCCTGAGTTTTGTCTTGTTGTAATTCTGCACCCCAAAGTAAATGTGCTTCAGTAAGATAAATGAAGCTGTGGTTGTCCACATGCATAAGAAGAACAGCGATTACACATCGCAGAGTTTCTACAGACATTCTGCTTAATGTGAAAACCTACCTTACAAATAGAAATTTAAAGAATGTTGATCTTTTTTCTATCTTATTATTTATACCAAATCATCATATATAAATCATATATCAAATCATCATCAGTTACACTCACCAGCCGCTTCAGACTTTTTGATGTCAGAGGCCGGGGGGAAGAAGGGCTAGACCGCTTTGAGCTGCTAGAAAGGCAACACTGACACACACATAATCACTCGTTACAAACAAGGTGTCCAGAAGAGCATCTCTGAACGCACAACACGTTGAACACTGAAGCAGCTGCGCTACAGCAGCAGAAGACCACACCATGTCAGATAAGAGCAGGAAACTGAGACTACAGTCCACACAGGCCCATCAAACGTGGACAACAGAAGACTGGAAAAATGTCGCCTGGTCTGATGAGGCTCGATTTCTGCTGCAACAGTCAGATGGTAGGGTGAGAATTTGGTATAAACAACGTGAAAACATTGATCCATCCTTACTTCAAGTGGGGGATATTTCTCCTTGGCACACTTTGGCAATCTTAGCACCAATTAAGCATTGTTTAAACAACACAGCCTACCCGAGGAGTGTCCCTGACTATGTCCAATTCATTAAGAACAGTGTTTCCATCCTCCGGTGACATGCCATATCTCAAATCTCAAATCATTTCATGGATTGGCCTTCAGACACCAGATCTTATTTCAATGGCGCACCATGAGATGCTCATGCATGTGCAGCTGACAAATCTGCAGCAACTACGTGATGTTATGTCAATATTCCAGCACCTTGTTGAGTCTATGCCACAAAGAATGAAGGCAGTTCTGAAGGCAAAACGAGGTCCAAACCAGTACTAGCATGGTGTACCTAAAGAAGTGTCTGGTGAGTGTATATGAAATTCAGAAAATAACTACATTTTAGTGACTTAAACAACTCATTACTTGTAAGAATTTAACTGGTAAATAAATTAATTGTTCATCATTTGCTCACTGTTGAACTGTTGATCAATCAGTCAATCAATCAACTATTTTAGATTTGGAGTAATTGATGTGTGGATTTAAGAGATTTTAATTATTCAAGTTAAAGGCTTTTTGGACTAAAGCATCAAGCCAGTTTTGGGATTTTGATCTCAGCTTTGTCACAAAATGAACGTAGGACTAGCGTTCATTGTGTCCTTAAAAAGCCATCATTGGTGATTAAAAATGATTAAAACAAAAACAGGATATGGCTCTGTTTAATTTAGAGACATTTGCAAATAATCCTATGTAGGAGCAGGTTGATGCTTATAGGAAGGATGATCTCTGTGCAACTGCCACACACTATGACATCCCTGTGTCTAAGTCTTTGTTGAGAAAGACGTTCATTCTTAATGGTGTGGTGGACAAGGGGGTGTTCGCTGTAGAAAGAGCAGGGGGGAGGCCACAGGTGATGTTTTTATTTCCCACCTTTTATTTTTTTATTTTATTTCCCTACCTTTACCATGGAGTATGTATTATGATAGTATTGTGAGTACTCTGATTCCCACCCATACTCTCCCCAACAAGTGCAGGCCACACAGAGGTGCTTTTTCTCATTTAGATAATCTTTATTCACCTAGGGTGGGGGAGACGGTCCTCCCCAGGCATTCCCATGTAAAGAGATGTCAAAGACAAACACGTCCAACCAAACGAGAGAGGGTGAACAGGATTCCAGTCCATACATAAAATACATTTATTTACTATTTATTGAACCACCAGTATCCATTTGTCCCACACAGCATCCATCTGTGCTATTAAATATATAGAGATAACATCTATGGAGGGATTTATTTACTGTATGTGTGAGTGAAGGGGGATTGGCAGAACGAGCAGAGCTTATAGACGAGGAGTGGTGGTGGTGATGGTGGTGGGGCGGTGTCGAGTCATGCCTGCAGTCCCTCTCCTTGTCTACATGATGCCACAGGATGACAAGGGGTTGGCAATCTGGCAGGTGCAGGCTGACTGGCAGTATTGACGCACAGTCTGGTAGCAGCTCCGGTCGGCGTCTCCGCCCCACTGCACGGGCCCGTTGGGGTCAGAGGGCAAGCGGCTCAGGATGCTGGTGTTGATGGCCAGAGCAGCCAGCCCATAGTCAGTGAATAGCACTGTCTCACGCCGACACGTGGGGCAGGAGATGAACTTGTACTTGGGACAGGACTCGTAGAGGATCTGCAGGCATTCCTCACACACCGAGTGCAGGCAGGAGAGGATGCGCGGCCGCTTCCCGGCAAAGTTATAGGTATGGCCACAGGTGGGGCAATCCAAGGGCTCACACGGCATGACGGGTCCCGAGGAAGAGGAGGAAGAAGAGGAGGAGGTGGAAGAGGAACGCAGCACGTATTGATTGACTATAACGTCGTCCATCTTGTAGTGGAACTGATGGTAGCAGATTTCATTGGCACTGGTTTTGCGCTGCGCCAGGAAGCTCTGATCCCTGCGCATCACGGGGGCCGGGGGGGACACCATCGGCCTGGGAGACCCTGCTATGTCCAGTGTTAGGTCACTGCAGGCCTGGTTGACAATGATTTCGCCCTCACCTCCACCGTCCCACGCCACTCTAGGGGGTGGGGCATAGCGCGGCTGGGTGACGGGCACAGGACACTCTCTCGGAAACTTCTCAGACTGGATGATCTTGACGGTGTCCATCGGGATGGTGACGGGCTGACGCCTGAGGCAGGACATTCGCACGATTTTGGAGGTGGAAAAAAGAGAGGGGCTGTGGCTTTAATCAGCACTGGACAACCCAGCCTGGTTCCTTGCGAGGGAAAAAAAAGATTAAAGTCCTTCTTTGAAGTCAGCCATTAGAGGGGACGTGAGGACGGATGGTTGCCTCCATGTTTCCCTCAGAGATCGCCCCTCCCTCTTGGTGGGCACTACTGTCAGCCTGAGTCTTTATGAGGTGGAGACAGATAGGAGAGCTTTGCCAGAGCACCACAATCTGCAGCTCTTATTCTGTCACAGCTAATATGCACAAATGACTTAACAGTCCAGCTTACAGTACTGACCAGTGTTGACTACTTGAAGGTAGTTTTTTTGTTTTAACTCACTTATGCTGATGTTGATGTGCTGTCTCTGATGGCTATTCACACACAAGAACTGTTCAGCACACAGATAACACCAATAAATAATCTCATATGCACAGAGATTCTCACATGTACACATACAGTACAGGTTAGCGGAGGGTTGGTTACAGGCAGTTCAGAAAGGTCCACGAGGTATTGTCTGAAACGATATCCTGCGCCCTGCTAAGGTTTTAAATATGTTTCTTGCTCAACCCCGATGCTTAACTTCCTGTTTTTGGCTGTGGATGTGTTACACATCGACTTGAGTGCGTGAGAAAGAAATAAGTTCTTGGTCCGGTGGTCAGGTGACCCTGTGTGACCCTTGCAGTGGCTCAATGATAAGAAGTGGGGAGGAGGCCTTTTTTTGGAAGGTGTCATAAAATGTTTCAAAAAGCTGTTGCTGTGACTCCTTAAATCTCCAAGGCTCCTGAATTCCTCAGAGGTGGGAGTGAAGGGTGGTTTATTTGGACTTTCAGATAGTTTTCCCAACTAAGCAGAAAGAGTGATAACAGTTTGGTGCCTCAGTCCCATTATAGGATTCCTTTGGTCCATCTACCTGTGAAGAGTAAAGAAAAAGAGAAACAAAATAGGTTTAGTATTGCTTCTAGAAAAAATTCTAGAAACAAAACAATGTGCACACGAGCGACTCTATCTGTGCCTAGAGTTCACTTGGGGGGAAAAAAAAACTGGTTCCCTTTTCCTTTTGCATCTTGGCATTTGGCTCAGGTGAGTTGCTACACAGATAAATATCATGTTGTCAGATGATCTGGGGCACAGTACAGGGAACATGCCTTCCTGTGAATAAACACAATCAGTTTGCTGCCAGGTCTGAAGATTATGCTGATATGTAATGTGTTAAGGCAAAAAGAATTACAAACACAGTATGTGTTTGTATGAAGTTACCACTCAGTGTATGCCTTTCATTTATACTTTTCAGCCTGCATCATTCAGTGTAGTAGACAGTACAAGTGTTCTGGTGAACATACACCTACATGCAAAAGTGCATATGCGTCAAGCAAAGCTGTAGCTGTGGATCGAAGAACTACTGAGTCATGAAGTGCTCCACCACAGTGCAGATTGCCTTGACCAGGCATCTTTCATCAAGCTAAATTTCATCAAATGTAATTTGTGTTTTCTTATTTCAGGCTTACATACATGTTTTAAAGATAAACTGAACATCTGAGCCACCCCAAACAAAGCAGTCACACCTAAAGCCCTCTTACAGCCTTTAAAAAAGCCAACCTGTACAGTATGACTTAAAGTTAATCGAAAGTGAACTGTGCTGTGAACTGGCTGCATAAAAGCAGGAAATGTAACTGACATGTATTTAAAGCTACAGCTTGCCACACCGTGCTGTTAGAGCAGGTGATTGTGCCACAGTTGCAGGCCTACTCTTGTCACTCCTTCCGCTTCCTGTCAGCACTCAGCCATCATCTGAGCTGCGTCGGTTTGACTCCAACACGCGTGGGAACGAGTTACAATCGGCATGGAGAGCTTGTGTCATACTGTGTGTGGGTTTTTGAGAAAGAACAAGTACACAGATGAAAATTTTTCAGCCTGACCAAAACAAAAGCTGCCGAATAGCAGAAGAGGGAGGATGACACATCTTTTCATTCTCTGTGCGGCTGTCAACAGTGATGATTCATTAGAGGAAAAAAAAAACTGAGCAGAGGAGGTGACCTACATGGCGAGGAAGAGCGAATGAGAGGAAAAAAAAAAGAGAGAAAAGGGAGCACAGCACAG
>VUQJ01003164.1:0-10749 GCA_015108635.1 Andinoacara biseriatus | reverse complement strand
ACCCCCTCCACCCTTCACACCCAACCATTGCCTCCCCCCAACGTTTAAATGGAAAGCTAAATGGCACAATCTGAGAGAGTTTGCTGATATTAGGGCCACATGTTGTAAAGTGGAGGGGATGTGGCAGGAGAAGCAATTATGGCGAGGAGCAGACCACGGGAGGAAGCAGATGCACGGGCGAAGGGTGGAGGGGACGCTGCCCGGAGCGCCGCCCGACACCATTCAGTCAGAGTGGAGCAGCGTGGCGATATCAACCTTTTCATCAGCCTCTAAATGCCAGGCCGGATTTCCTCACGCAGCGGTGTCAGATCGGAGGAGGAAGAGACGCCATCGGGACTGAGAACTGCAGCGTGAAGACGAGACGAAGCCTGTAAACTCCCGAGTCTGCAAAACGCACCTTTCCGGACCAGAAATGTGGCGTTTATGCAACAAATGAGATCCTCCAGAGTCAGCAGCGTCCTTTTCTAAAGGACGCCTTTTTTCATGGCCAGATTTGCCAACTATGGCTGCTTCTAGCCTGCTGTGTAACAAAACAAAGACCGGGGTAGATGCTGGCATCTCCTCTCATCAAAAACAAGCATGGTTTCTACAGGCTGATGCACAGCAGCAACTTTAACAACAGTTATTTCACAGACTCTCCAGAAGCTCAGAACAAAAGCTGTCCAGCTTATTACAAGTGCTGCTAAAATAAATGCGCATACAGTAGATGGAGAAAGGTGTGAATGGATAGTTCTTTAGTTGTATCTGGTATTAAATAAATAAATAAATCTGCCAAATTGTGGACACATTTGCTGTGGTAATTCATGTGAATAAGAGAGCAGCTAAAAGAAGCTGTCATGTGTTCAGTAAAGGACTCACTCTGTAGTTGACAGGTAAATATCAGCATCTGTTCAGGAGCAGTAAATGTCTTCATTACATAAGGAGCTTATTTCCATGTTGTTATGCTGATAATTCTAATTTAACATCTGGAACCGACTCTGTCGCAGGAATGATGCAAATTAATTAAAACAGGAATTATGCAACTGAGGGAAAATCTCTTACTTAAGAAATTATTTTCTGACCAACATTTCCGAAGTGAGCGATTGCAGTGCTGAACATGCCGGATTAACCGAAGAAGATGAAGAGATCATCACATCGAACATGCACAGAACACAAACACCAGCTCAGAGAAACAGCTGCTTCCAACCTGTGAGTGAGTCTGATTTAACAAAAACAGAAATTAAATCGCGTCATTTGAAGCTGACGGTCGGTCGCTTGCAGAGATTCCAGGGTACGGTTGCCTAGGTAACCCTCTAACGTATTTACCATCATGTCAATCAGTGGTATTCTTCACTCTCAATAGCAGCTGCTTCAGTCGCTTGTTTCACTCGAAGTCATGAATGTCATTCACTTTATGTGGTCTTTGGTTGCCACGGCGCTGTGAATCACTTCCAGTGTGGATTGAACTTTACTTTTCCTACGATTTGATTGGCTGCCTAACCCCGCACATAGATGAAACCAGCCTAGTATCGCATACATGTGTCCTCATGGTTGAGCTCATCGCTCAGAGAGATTAGTTGAACATTAATGGTATAATTCGGGGAATGGACCATTCTGGATTCCACATTTTAATTTCACTGATTTGGGACAGTCAGTATTAGTTTAATTAGTGTGCAAAAACCTGGAGAAACATCAAGCCACTGCCTTGTTTGAGCACAAATATATTTAAATTTCTTCAATGTCATACACTTAACTACTTTCGAATCTCACATATTTGTAGGTTTTATGTTGCTGCTTCTGAAAGATGCACGCTTTAGTTTGTGTTTATGTGGAGCTGATCTCACGTGGAAACCGACTGTAAACATCAGCATCCACGGGCTCAGAGCAGCGTTATTTTCATTGACGAAAATATTATCTCGTTTCATTATCTCGTTTTCGTCATGAAAAAAAGGGTCGTTGATGAAATATTGTATTGTAATATTGTATGACGAAATATTTTCGTCAACAACCTTTTTTTTCATGACGAAAACGAGATAATGAAATTTAGACTTCTTGAGAGGATAAAAACTGAGTAAAGTGTTTTTCCCAGTTTAGTGTTTGTGTTTAGAGACGATCGACACACCGCGGTGGATTAGCCTTTCCTAATCTTAGACCTGAACACTGCCCTGTACCCAGCACAGCTTTAGTGAGTAAATTATTTAAATTTCAGGGCTGGACGACACCAGCAGGCAGAACAAAAAAGGTCTCGTTTTCACACTAAAAAGCACCAAAACCTCTCTTAACAAGCCTCGAACTCAAGTCTGAGCTGCTCCCAGATCAATTAACATTTAGAGCGATGATTGGATTTTTGATTATCAGAGCTGAAAGGGGCTCGATTGATTGGTGGCTGAGGTCGCCGCTGCCCTGACAGCGGCTCATCCAATGAGGGAGGAGGTCTGATGGGGATTGAGTTTCTTAAGTATCTTCTGGCAGTGAGCAGGGTCAGTATTGATTGTCACGCTGCAGAAAACCTCCAAACAAGTCGTTTGTTTAATATTCACATCGAGCCCGGAGAGCAGAGGGAAAACCAGCTCTGTGGTTCACAGGAAATCAACAAATACTTACAGGAAATAACCCGAAATCCTGCTGAGTGATAAATGAACATCTCCAGCAGGTAAATCTGGTATCTGTTGGTGAGTTCTCACAATTTTGAACCAGTGTTAGCGCAGCAGTCGTGCAGAGGTCATGTTACCATCATACTTGGTGTTTTTAGTCTTGTCTCCGTCAGGTTTGCATGTGTGAGTCGGTTATCTGTTACTTCCTGTTTTACTTTGGTGGTCTTTTGTCTCTTGTACTTTGTATCTCGTTTGAGTTCCCTGCTGTCGTTATTCCTGATTTGTTCTCATTAGGTTTCCCACCTGATATCAGGTTGTGTTTAAATTATCTGCATTGTATCATCACTTGTTCCCAGTGCTGCTCGAGTTCTGTGTTCGTCCTGCTTCCAGTCAGCTCTGTGAATTCTCGAAAGGTCTTCAGCATTAAAGCTGCATTTTCTGTTCACATCCGGACTTCCACGTTGTGCACTCTGGGTCC
Source organism: Andinoacara biseriatus (assembly GCA_015108635.1). Lineage (NCBI taxonomy): Eukaryota > Metazoa > Chordata > Actinopteri > Cichliformes > Cichlidae > Andinoacara > Andinoacara biseriatus. The sequence goes on along the minus strand of VUQJ01003164.1, from coordinate 7,698 downwards.
GAAACCCGCCTGTTTACACAGCACTTTATGACAGAGATAAAAAAAAAAAAGTAATCAAAGCTTTTTAAAAAAGTGATAAAAATTAGAGCCCAGATGTCTTCAATCACAATGAGTTGTTACACTGTTTTGCTGTTTTTTGGCAGATCCGGAGGCGTCTGAGTCAGCAGAGTTTACCTCTTCCATATGGGGACGCTGTGGTAATACGATGATTTATGGGGACTCTGGTTTATGGGGACGCTGCTCGCAGAGGTTTTTGATAATCTTTTTGATAATTATCTTCAGAATAAAAGCTCATAATTGCCAGCCTGAAGAGTCCTATTTGATACTTACAGACTCATTAAAGTCACTGTAATCTGAAAACACAGTGAGACACTTTTATTAACCATATGAAAACATATGAAAACACGAGAACAGAGAGTAATAAGTTAGATACAAGCCAGAGAGTCATTTATCATATTTTTATATTTATTCTCATTAAATTATTGCACTGCTTTAACAAAAAAGAAAGAAAATCCCCCAAATAAGCTTAAACGTGCTCCAAATGCAGTCTAATAAAGCCACAGCGCCCCCTGTAGGCCGACAGACAGCTCTGAGAGATAGACAGGCCTCCTCTGCCTCTCTGAGGGCGTTTCCACTTCAGTAATAGCTCTGGGAGTTTGGGAAACATCCCAATGCCTCTTCGGGGCTTTGAGTGAGCTGGACCCGAAAATTCAGACAGATTAAATAAGGAAGCCCGGAGGAGCCGAGCAGGAGGGTCGCAGACGGTTAAATACAGGTCTGGGAGTCTGGGAGTGCTGAAGTAGATCTTTTTTTCTGTGTCTCTCTGTGATTGTGATAAAAATGCTCAAAAGTTTGGAGCTCTGTGTTTTTATGATGACGTATCTCAGTAAATAAGAGTTGAGGGGAAAATGAATGAGCGGAATAAGTATTTTAGATTTTAAAAAGAACTAATCAGTTTAACAAGAACCAGCCAAAGGTCTTTTAGCATGAAACTGAGCACAAAGTCATTTCCTGATCAGCAGGCGTCGTGTTTCGACCTCAGTGCTCGTCCTCAGGCAGCAACAAACCGCCATCATTTTAAACTAATTACCCACAATGAGCTGTTTGACATGCAGGAGTCATGAATAAAATGAGTTCTTGAGGGAGTTTAAGAGAAATTGAAGCTCGAAACGGGTCAGTACCTGAGTGACAGCCCTTCAACACTGTAAACACTCTGTGCTGCAGCGCCCCCTGCTGCGTGGGCACAGAACATGAAATATGAAAATTGCTCATTAACAAAAACTAAAATGTCTGCAGTGCACAAAGACAACTCTGAGGCTGATTAGCAAGTTATTGACCATGAATATGTAACCATTAGTTTTTAGATGCTCTTAAAGCAGGAGCAACAACGTTTGTGTCCTACATCTCAAAAGATTCTTGTACAAATTATTTTACAGCAAAATTGGTTCAATTGACAGATAAAGCTAACTAGCTAAGTGCTATCCTGTGAGGGTCAATGCCAGAGTTTAACCAAGTGTAACATTTGCCTCATGTCACTTTGCTGTGTCATCAGTGCTACACACACGCACACACACACGCACACACACACGCACAGAAAGTCATTAGCAGCCAGGTGCTGCTAATCAAATGTACTTCATTAATCGATGTGCAGCATCTCTATAAAGGCACATTCAGGCGTGTGTTAACACAATGCGGCAGTCTGCAGGTCAGCCTACAGGCCTCGGTTAGCATGCTAAATGTTGAAGTTCATGACAGCAGGATTAGAAGACTGAACAGGTATGGCTGCCAGGAGAGAGGTTTGCAAAGCTGCATCTGAACAAACCTCCTGGAAGACCTTTGGACCGATGTCCTTTGGACCGACGAGACCAAAGTGCAGATTTCTGAATACGCATCATTCTGTTTGGTGAAAGCAAAGCACAGCTGCAAATCTACAAGAGAACGGCTGAAAAAGAAAAGAATGAATCAAACTGTGTGTGTTTGACCACCTTAAACCTCTTTTTAAGGAAGAACTTCTGTTTTTCACTCTGTGCATTTGATCAGTGGTGATATTTTTCCTCACTCATCATTATATCTTATAAAGAAAAGTACAAGAGCAATTAGAAGATACCAGCACTGCATTGTATTTATTTATACGACTCTGAGTCCCCCTGCTCCCCTGTTACATATATATGAATATAATCCTTGCAGCCCAGTCCCAATTAATTTTAATAAGCTGCATTTCTTAAGCAGGACAGAAATGAAATAAGCTACAAAAATCTGAGTCTAGATTCATCAGAATATTTTAAAAGGTTGTGTTCATGCATCCGTGTTCAAACACAGACCTTTTAATTCTGAATATGTCCAAGTGTGTGATTGTCTGCATGTTTATATTTTAAGAAGTTGAACATAATTGTAGTTTTGTGTGTTATAAGTGTGTGTGTGTGTGTGTGTGTGTGAGACAGCTGGAGACTCTGTTTCAGTTATTGGTCAGAGTTGATGGACTTTCTAACCCTCGCTGCAGCAGCACGGTGCAGGTGTGCCTGCACCCTCTAATGACTGTTATTACCCCCAGAAAGCAGCAGTCCTCCCTCTTTAAGCCTGTAAAGGCACCCAGCCTGACCTTTCACCTCTGCCCAGACAAACATGCAGGTAAGTATACGCTCCCAGAGAATCAGAGACAACCACAAACCATCCAGACGGTCAGGGAAGGAAAAAAACAGGCAGCAGCTTCAGACGAGCTAATTAGATCTGTCGAGATGTTCACCTCCTCTCCCACACTCAGGCTAAAAGAGACTTATTTAATTATTACAGCCTTAATTACTGCTGGTACAATCACCCAAATAGGATGCGAGGAGACGGCGGCTAAAATTGGGTTAGCGCTGCCTCTGGTTTCCTCTGGGTTCACAGTGTCGGCTTCCATTAGCGACATGAAGGAACGCCGCAAATCTGCCCGTCTGCTCCGCTGCGAGGGAACGGCGAGAGCACCGGGCGCCTTCTCATCATGAATGAAGGCCTTGTCTCCGAGACGCCTCTCCCTCAGGTTTCTCACAAGAAACGTCTCACTTTAGCCTCGCAGGGTTAACGTCTTTATCGCTGGTGTGTTTTCTCCTCGTTGGGTTTCATAGACTTTCCTCGTTTGTCTCGGGCTGAAATCAGACGAGAGGTCAGTGATATAATCCCAGAGTGCCTGTCAGACCAAATTCAGGGTTTTACCTCACTGTGAGTTTATGTGGTTTTAGTTGTGCCCAGTTTTTCTTTCATCCTGTAAGAAATGGCAAATGGCATTGTGCAGATAAGAAAACTGTGCAATTATGGATAGAGTGCACGTGCAGTGCAGTTATGAGTGAATTGAGGAGTTGTGTAGTAAAACAGACTTCTGTATCTCCTCCCAGGGGGGACCAGGTTACACAGTGTGTGTGTGAAACGTTGGGTGAGAAGAACCCTGATGCTGCACAAACAGTGGAGCTTCCACACCTCACAGTCACACAGTCACGCTCAACTGTGCAAAGGTTTGTAAGTATGTGGGGGGATTGATGGTCCTTCTTCAGAAGGTGCTGCTCTACCTTCCTGACCAGACAAGAAAGATCCTCAGAGATGTACCTCAGCTCTGCTGATCTGGACAGGATTGTGTTTGTGTGCTTCTCCTGTGGTCCTCAATGAGCTCTTTGGGTTTCTCGGTGCTGAGGGTGCCGTTGGGTGCCGCCTCTCCTCCCTGCAGGCCGATTCATCATTATCATTGATGTGACCGAATACTGTGGTGTCATCTTCAAACTTGATGATGATGGTGGATCTCTGCAGTCATGGGTAAACAGGGAGAACAGCAGGGGACTCATAACCCTCCTTTCCAGCACTTCGAATGAGCTGAAGTTAAAAAACAGACAACATTTCATTCAGTTTGACCAGAAAGGAGTGACTGAACTCATCAGGAAAATCACTTCAGTGGCTGAAATGTTTCGTCTTATCAGGTTATCTAACCCTCACTGATGCAGTGAGCAGCTTCTAATTTCTTGAACAACCACGTCTGTGGTTATAAAAAGCTGTTTTTCTGTTTCAGGAAGGTCAAATTACTGACCTGCATCGAGCAAAGAAAAAACAAAGGATTCCCGAAACTACTAAAGTTGGATTAAGAGGTGTTCAGTGCGTTATTAAAACATGGAAGACGGCGGTGAACCATCATCTTCGGGGGATTGGGACTAAACAGCAGCCTCAAGAAAACACTGAAGCTTCTGTTTGCAGGGAGCATGCAGACTGGACTGTATGGATAAAGGTCATGTGGTCGGATGAATCCACATGTTCCAGAGTGATGGTGCATCAGGGTAAGAAGAGAAGCCGAGGAGATGATGCACCCTGTACGAGGCTGTTATGATCTGCGGTCCGGTCTAGTTTCAGCAACATTATGGGCCCAGAAAACGAGGTCAGCTGAGTACCTGAAGATACTGAATGAGTGAATGACCAGGATTTCCCATCAGTGTTTTTTTTTTTTTTCATCCATAATGGCACGGGCATATTCCAACATGACAATTCCAGGATTCACTGGGCATGAGACACAATTTTCACACATGGATTGGCCCCCACAGAGTCCAGACCCTAACCCCACTGAGGATCTTCGGATGCACTCGAGAAGACGCGCTGGTCTGTCTCGTCATCCATCAATACGAGACTTAATGCAACTGTGGATGGAAATAAATGTTGTGACATTACATAATATGGAAGCTGAACGTCCTGCAGTGATGATACTCTGAATCATTTTCAGGTCCTTTTACAAACTCCTCCTATAGATTTAATCGGTTAAACAGCATCTTTGTTCATCCTAATGAAACACATTCATGATGCTTTTTGCAAAGCGTTTGAATTTTTGTTGAAGGGTGTTTTCATGGTGAAATATGGTTTCAAAAGTAGCAAAAACTAGTTTCAGATTTTTTTTTTCTAAGAAATTGAGCTTCCTGTGCACAAACATTAAGTGTTTGTTCTAAAATGCAGCTATCCCTGCATACAGGGAGCCGGTCTATGAAACCTCTGAGTGCAGAGAATTTAAAATTCTTCCTTGCGTACGGAAACATTAAAATCCTGATGTTTTATTTGTGAAATGTTTCTGTGCGCACAGGCCGGTCAGTCATCGTCGGCTACACTCAGATTAAAGCTCCATTCTCAGGTCGGTCGGATTGTTTAGGTGTGAAACATTTGGGGATGAAGTGCGGCGCTCGTGTCTCTGTGGTTTTCCTCTCTGAGCTGAAAGAGCTGTGACAGATCGCTGGCTGAGCATCAGGCAGCGTTTAGTTCTGCTTCATTGTGTCAGGTAAGAGCCTGTAATGAGAGCGGAGAAAGACAGAAGGCAGAGAGACGAGGAGGCTCGTGGAGACGGGCACATTTTACTCAAGCACAGATTAAAGGAGCAGTCCATCATTTTAGGAACAACATTAGCACCATCACTGTCAGATTTTAGCACGGGAATAAGAACAGGAAGCAGGGAAAGGATTTAGTTTTAGACTGTCATTTCAAAACATCAGAATAAAGAATAAAACCATCTTGCAGGGTCCTGACGTGACAGGACAGTCTGTTCATTTAGGAGCAGCTCCTGATGCTTCTGTCTGTCCTCAGCAGACCTGAGATCTAATGTAAGTGTGCAAGCTTCAGAGATCAGGGAATAATAGGTTCTGATGCCTGCACTGATGTAAAAGGTGTGCGATTATATTGATCCTCATATTCAGTTTGGTAAAGATTGTGCCCTTCCTGACTTTGCGTGCCCTCCCATTGCTGTCCACTGATGTGCGGCCCTGACAGGTGGAATAACAGCATTTATTTGTGTATGAAAAGCAAAGGTGATCTATCAGTTGTACAAACCGGCCTCTCAGCAACACTAGTTTTATTAAACTGTAGAGTCGATGAGGCCTTCCTGTGTCCCAGGTCGGCTAAATGTTAATAAAACCAGTGTTATTGTGTGTATGAGGCATTTCTCTGTGCCTTACACAGTTACAGGAACACTGCTGTGTTAGAAATGCAGTGATGTGTCACACAGCTTACAGGAACCTCGGTTTTATCAGCGTGACCACTGACTCACAGTTTAGTCACTGCAGGAGTCTCAGTCCGGATGCATGTTATAAAATAATCCTTTACACTAGGAACAATCACCACAACAGACACGAGTTTTTGCACGTTTAAGTTCAAGACTCTTCTTTCTTCTACTCTGTGTTTCACTTTTATGGTGTGAAACTCACATTTTCAGCAAGAGCAGCAGCAGTTTTGGAGGTTTAGTTTCAGGCTGAACCTGTTGCTGGGTTGTGTGTCTGTGGTGTGACTGATGGTTTGAATGTGTTTGCTGGTAATGAGGCAGCGTCGGTGGTTTGGATTCAGAGGAGAGACGCTGCAGAGGCAGACAGAGAGAAGTCAACAGCTGCGTTAACCCCTGGATGTTTGATGAAGCGGGGAGCGCCAGCTTCATCTCGCCGTGGATCCAACATCATTAGCCCGGAGAGAGACAGTATGTTTCGGCCCGCGCCGCCGGTAATGAGCCCTCGCCGATCATCCCTCACGGCGTAATTAGCGGCGGGACCTGGAGCTCGGGTCCCCTGCTCGCCGCTAATGGAGTGAACAAGGCAGAAAACGAGCGCTATTAAAGGCTGGACATGAATTCCAGCGCGCCACGTGAAACTCTTGAAACATAATCATCATTCAGCTCCGAGACTCGAACCTCCTCCGGATCGCTGCCTCGTCTCCAATCAAAGCGGGATGGATTGGGACACGCACGGCGAGATCATCCCCGATTCCTGTCTCCAGGTGTGAGACTTCAAATCCGAGTCTGAGTCCCTTTAATCCACGAGTAGAAGAAACGCGATGGAGCCACGATGATAGAAAGGGAAGGATTACCTGTCATCTTTGTTGTAGTTTGGGTTTTAAGCCGTCCAGCTCAGGAATAAACTCTCACTTAGTTTTGTGATTGACTTTCATTCCCAGAACTCAGACAAAAACATGGAAAATACTCAAATTAGGCACACAGCAAACATGTATCAGATTACAATGGCTGCTTTTCATTGTGTATAAAGAGAACAGCCTCATATTTCCTTGTGTGTTGCATATATGAAGCCTTGAGTTTCCTAATTGTTAGAAAGTTTTGCTTCAGCCTCACTGAAATTCCCTCATATGTGGATTCATCCGCTGGTGAAAATAGTCCCACTAACTTTATTCAGTGATTATGGTGACCAGCTGTCGTCCACAAAATCAGATTTTTTTTTTATGATGAGCGAGCATCGCATGGATGTCTCATCCTCCGGGTGATGCTCAGGAAGTCGTGTACAAAGGTCAAAGGTCAAAGCTACAGCACATCGAGGGTGTGTGTTAGAAATGACACAGGAATACTGTCAGTGTGTTTGATGGGTGCTCATGGGTGTCAGCTGCATGTCATGAGTGACGGGGGCGGGGGACCTGTAATGGCCGCAGCTGGCAAGGTCAGGGAGGCGATTGGTCACCTGATCATAGCAGGCAGGTGAAGGAAGGCGGGGTCAAGGTCGGCGCTGATGACGGGAAAACACAGCTGAAATCTGAGTCTGATTTAAAGCAAACATGAAAACATTTGCAGGTCGCAGAAAGGCAAAAAACTAAATCTGAAATATTAATTTATTTACAATTAAGATTTTTTTTGTGCATCTGAGGGCATATTAATTTTTAGATATTTCTCACAACTTTTTGAGACTTTATGGACCAAATGTAGTTGTTATACACACA
>VUQJ01003162.1:0-10311 GCA_015108635.1 Andinoacara biseriatus | reverse complement strand
TATGTATTTGAAAAAAAAAAAAAAATCTTATATATATATATATATATATATATATATATATATATATATATATATACTGTATCTGAAGTACACTTTGTTTTCTGCACAGAAAATTATTAGCATGTCTAAGAAAATGTTTGGATGAAAAGAACTACTTCAAAATATTATTCAACTAGAGTGTGAAACAGCCCATGATTAGGCCTTTGGGAGTTAATCTAAGGAAAACAAAGAGTGGGTTTTAAATCTATGTGCAATGTTGGCCAATTAGAACATTTCGGTAACAGTGCATTCTTTTTTACTGTCAAACTCTCAACCACTTTCACAGGAAAAAAAAATAATACAGAAAGTTGAGTAGATTTACCTATTCCTTAGTGAAAATGTCAGAGAGTCCCCATTTGACTGGGGTTCAATTCTTTGCATAACACGCTTTGAGGCACATAATCTTCATAACAAATGCCAGAATATATGCCACCCAAAATGATTCGCACTTCAAAGACAAACCACAAAAAAAGCTTTCTTAAATCTCATTCTGAAATGGTATGGCTACGGTCACAAGAATCAGTGTCAAAGAAATCAGTGCAGCAATCCGCAGGGGAAAGGGGGCTTCAAGGTGTGTGTGTGAAAATTACATTACTACAATACAATAAGATTTGGACTTGAGATGATTATTAACAGAGGCCATTTGCAACGACAGCATTGACAGCAGATTCAGACAAATGATCAGAGGTTTTATAACCATTGTATGTCACTGTAACAATGGCATCTTCTGCATTTGATCTCTGAAACATGTACCCTCTAATCAGGCTACTTCTTTACAAACACCTCAATCTTTTAACATTATCACAAGTGCTCCACCTATATTTGCTCATGTTTGCAGTATAACATGCCCATTAACCCACTATTAAAAGCCTTGTGAACAAGAAGCCTATTAATAGGATCCCTGTCCAAAAAGAAAAAGTGAGAGTCAACCACTGTCAGTAAGGTCAACAACTTCAACTAGATTATCCAAGTGCTGTCATTGCAGTTCCACTTTTTATGCCTGCTGATATCATGTCGATTTTAGAAACCACTAAATAATTGATTCATTTCTACACTGCACTAAATGAACAGAACATGGGCTCTGAGTCTTAAAGGATCAATGCACTGAAGGTCAGGTTTTGTTTTCATGCGTCTTGAGGCCACTAGATCTTATAGCCTATGTATAATGTTAATAAATCTACAGACTGCAGTGTGGTAATTGCATTGGTAATTAGTAATTGTCTTTTTTACAATTATTATCATTAACAAAATAAAGTTCAAGCAAACATGTCATCAGGGCAAGAACACAAATGAAAAACAGATGCACTATGTGAGTAGGTGCACTGCTGTGCTATGAGACACACACACACTTCCAGCAAAGACTGAAGCTGGCTTTTGAAGTTTCCTCTTCTTTTTCTTTTTTTCATTTTCCTGGAAGCTACGATTAAAATATGAAAGCATTACTAGATAACATAAAAACAAGATATCAGAAAACCTTTTGCACTAAATATAATCTTTATAAACAAATTCTGATTACGAGTTTCCAGAATCTCTAGACAAGGGACAAGACACGTGGCACCAGACGCTTTTTAATATCCTTTTGTAGTCTGCTTGTGCTTGTGGATCACTCACCTTTGAGGAGGCTTTGGTAGGATGAAGGTAAACAGTTCAAAGCAAAAAGAAATGGCATTTGGTGAACAGTTCTGAAGGACCATTAGCTAGCATCTGATGATGATTTAGCCTTTATTAGCTTTTTAAAATTGAGTCTTATTTGTAAACAAGAACCTTTGGACAGAAATGGAAAAATTGGCCTGGATATCTGCAGGCTACATTGGAAGCCCTACAAAACTGACAACTGTCCCCACTGGCTGAATCAACAGACTATGGGCCAGATTTACTAATGTGTATCACCAGCACCAACTGGGTTTTGGCACAAATAAAGTACTGTTGGTGTTTACAAAGAGAGCACAGTGACAAGACTGCATATCCGAGGTGGGAAGACAGAGATTTTTGCAACTGACCCTGTTGCATATGTATTTCTGGGAGCTCCTTTCTCAAAGCACAAAATATAGGGAGTATAATGTTTAAATCAAGAATGCAAACTGATTTACTTTGAAACGTGCAGTATACTGATAATTGCACTGATATTTAACATGGGGGAAATGCTTTTTTTTTTTGCATTTGATATTGAAATGAACTAAATCTGTGCTTAGAAACTTTGTAAATCACCCGTAAAATTAACCACACCTATGAGCGCTATTTGGGGATTGTGCTCACTCGCAATTTTGCCACATTTAGTAAATTTTGCCCTATAAGTTTCCACACAGTGAGAAATAAATATATTATATAAATATAGAACTTCAACTAAAAAAACAAAACAAAAAAAAACAAAACACCTATGTTCACACAAAAGTAGATTCACTGTCAACTTAGTTATACTGACCCTCAAACACCACTAAAAGACAAATTTAGATAAAAGTTGTTGTTAATGCAGGTTCAAAGGACCACAATAGATGGGATTTAAAACAGGCTTAGATTCTGATAAACACTATTTATGACCACAACTAAACTGTGATGATAGCTGAAATTCTCCATGCTGGAAGACCAACCACCAGCTAGAACCCTGAAAGTGAGGGGTCAGGATCACCTGATCCAGCCCTAATTAAAAGCTTGATCAAAAGAGTCATTTTAATCCTTATCTCAAAAATGACAGGGTGCCATGTTTGTTTTGGTTCACAAAATATCTCATGAGCCAGAACTGTATTGATACACTATGAATAGACAGATGTCACACATTGGTTCACAGATTACCAGATATAAACAAAACATGCTGGCTTTGGGCTGTCCTGTGGTGCTCCCACATCATTCTGCATGTTTATCATGTAGAATGAAAAAATGTTTCAGACATACTGTAGTAAAGTATGTCTATCAGTACCAGCAAAACTACAACCGTGAACTCTATGCAGAATGAATCAATATTCTACATGGCTGTTGAAGCTGAATAAAATTTAGCTCAAAAACAAAAATCAAAGAGTTATTGGGGATGTTTGATTAATCTGTAAATCTTAGTTTGCCTAACTTCACGTGGTACATATTAAGTGCATGTTTAAAAAGTAAACAAACTTCTGCCAAATTAAAAAGAAAAATGTTTTTTTGCACATTATGCTAAAAAAACAAAAACAATGATGAGCTGTGCTTAACCATAATGTAGATTCATTGTGAGCTATGGAAAGTAAAAGTTTCTGATTTCAAACTCTTCCGTAGTTATGCAGAATCACGCAGTCTCATTTGCATAGATGGCCCAGACCTGCAGATTTTACTTTGCAGAGAGAAAAGAAGTATTTTAAGAGACAGCCTTACATAACTAGCAACATACTTTTCTTCAGCCACCCAAGGCTATTCTCATAAAACATGCAGACTTCTGCTTCTAGACCAGAATCTAATTTACTCACGCGACAGTGCATAGTCATGAGGACAAAAATACATGTAGGACTTTGTTATTTAGCTACCTAAGTCAATTTATCTAATTATACCTTATAATAGAGTTTTCAAAAGAAAATTTGATTTTTTTTTTTTTAAATGACTAGCCAAACTGACAAAAGCATATGTGTAGATAATAAAATCAATAATGGCTGAATCCTTTTAGCTGTTTCAGTTTCAGGGTCCTTGCTGGCCCAACTCTCAGAATATTATAGTAGTGGAATCGAGCCATGATTAATGATATTGCTGACTGCCATTTTTTTTTTTAGTTATAAGTCAAAGGTTTGTGTCAAATATCAGCCATCCAAATTTTTGTTACATGTACATCTTAATTTCTATGGCATCAATTAGATATAAAAATTTGTCAGTCTAGTCCACTCAATTTTTTCTAAAAGACATGAAAATATATGTATTTATCACACAGGCCCCTTGTCTTTGACAAACACTACTTCAAGCCTCTATATTGCACTATATTTAGAACAATAAAGCCAAGACTCGTCTTGACTTGAGGGCATGGCGGTAAGATAAGAGGAAAAACAACAGTAAGACCAGAAGGGCCGTTTCTGAAGCAGTCTTTTCTTATGTGATGCATTTTCTCTGGTAGGGAAGCAGAGAGGCAGCGGGCAACCAGCATATGTGCAGAGCTGCTGTTCAGGACCCTCGGGCAAGCCATATGCTGACATAGTAAAGTGTCAGAAGATACTGCCCAAAGACAGATGAAAGTGTGTTTCACAAGATCCAGTATTGACCCCCAGGCAACGGCAGAAGTAATGAGAAGGCAGAAGCTAACAGGGGGCGCTCTGCATAACGACACAGCTGCCATCCTTATCATACAAGTGAAGTATTACTCACTATTATCACCTTTCTCATGGCATCAGCTAAAATGTGCTATGCCTTTGCATACGTTGTGTATGTGTGTCTCACAGGTACGTGAAGAAGTGTTTGAGTGTGACAGACACATATCCAGGAAACAGCAATGCTTTGATTTTTATCAGCATGCAAACATTAGCCCAAGTGCAGCTGAGAGATCCAAAATATAAAACTGTTCACTTCCTGATTAACGAATGACCTAATGCGCTGACCAGCTGCACCTTTCCAAATAATATGCAAAAGTAGCATAACTGAGAGTTATATGTGACTGTTTTTCAGAGATAGAGTCCAGTATATAAAAATAGTTGAATGCATATTTATATGTCACATTATGTTTCCTGGGAAATAGTTCTTTATTTTACTTGTACTACCTGAATGCAGTACCACTTGTAGGACTGGCATTACTGAGAGAGCAGGATTTATCAGATTAGAAAATAATAGAAAAGCAAGAAAAGATATTTTTAGTTTAAAAGTCATAGAAAATATGTGAAAATATGTCTGTTTTTAATGAACAATGAAATGAATGAAAGTAATAAATAAATATCAATTATCAAGGCATAAAGATGTGCAGTGTGTTATTACTGTCCAGTGCAACTTCACAACAATGAAAAGAGGTGATTTTTATTTCTTCAAATTTATTTAAAGCATTATCAAAATTACAAAAAGGTATGGGACGCGCATCCAACTAAATAAAACAATAACAAAAACTTTACAAGGGTCTCCAAAAATCTCTCCAAAGTTCTTGAATTGACTTTTCCTGACAATCGTCTCAAGGCTGTAGCCATCCCGCGAGCTTGTTGCTTGCATACCTTTTCCTATCACACTTCACGTCCAGTCAACTTTTCAGTAATCTGCTTCGACGCAGCACTCTGAACATCCAGCCTTTTCAGCAATGACCTTCTGAGTCTTACCCTCGATTATCACCATCTTGAAACTGTCAAATCAGCTATCTCCCCCATGACTGTGGTTGCATATACTGAGCTAAACTGAGAGATATAACATCTGAATAGCAAATTACCCAAATTCAAAATGAAATAGTCTAATATTTTCAGATTGTCACAGTACTGTTGAAAAAGCTCTCATTATTAACACATTGCTGTCGAGACATAGTTAAACCGTACTTTGGCCTTTATAAGATGTCACTGTTAATCCAGATGTTCTTTTTACCCCCCCCCCACTTTAAATTAAGCATTCCTTCCTCTAACATGGCACGAGTTCGATGAGCAGCATGCCAAGAAGCAGGGGTTCCAGACTGCCTTTGAACATCACTGCCTCTTACAGTGTTCAAAGCCTCTTCGAAATACTGTCATCCAAATTCAAACAACGGATGACTTCTCATCTTCAAATGAAGAGAGCTTTTCCTTCCTTTTTTCAACCCTAGCTTCCACAAATGATACAAAAGATGTGTTAGGCTTATTGCACCAGTGCACCCAACACTCAGAAAACTCATGTCATGTGACCAAGGCTTGCGTGCAATCATACTGATGTCTATTGTGAGATATGATTAAAATGAATGTCCTATGATAGTAGATACCTAAAAGTATATTAAAGTTGTCTCTAGGATACCCCCCCACCAAAAAAAAAACAAACACATCTTAAAATGAGTTTCCTTTTCCTGAAAAATAAGGTGTGCAGGCTGCCACGAGGAAAACGAGGGTGTTACAACTTCCTACCACATTCCTGTTATGAGTACTCTCCAAACTCGGATCAAATTACCCAACTTTGAGAGTGACTGTTCTGTGGTTTCACTCTAAAACTCTGAGGAGAAGTATAGCATCCCTTCTTGCCTCTGAAAATTGTCTGTTTGAGGTCCAGGCTTCCTCCTTTTCCGCTAGCTTAATGGATTATGACAGTGATGCAGCATGAAGCCTTAATCCCTTCCCCGCCATCGTCTCCCCTCCCTTTATGTTAAGCCCCTTGACTAGAGAGTGTGTCTATGTGTGTCAGGTGCCAACCATAACTTGCAGCCAAATGTTGGGCTTGGATGACATACAAAAACAAAGGTGATTAAAGCATCAACTGCTGACAGCCATTAGGGCTGTGCCTTAGCCTATTACAAGGTTGTGGAGTTAATATGCCTAGGAAAAAGATCTTTCAACTTAATAAAACCAAAAATAATCAACACATTTTTTTTCTGTGTAACCCAAGCATACGTATGCACCATGAATTGATTCACATTAGAGTAACAAAACTAACCAGGGGAATCATAGACCAATAAAGGCAGAAAACATAACCAGGAGCTGGTTTAGTCTCTGTGGCCTGGCCAGTTGGACAGAAGCTCCCCACTACATCACATTAAGGAAGAAAGTCACATCAGTGATCAAATATCCCAATAATGGAAAATCCCATCCAAAAGATGGAATTAGGGCACAAATATCAGGAAGCAAATCCAGTTGTGAAGTGGTACTCATGTCATTATTAGGTTGAGCTTAACTTTTAGTTAAGCTCAAGAAAATCTCCCTGACTGATGGAAAAAGGACTGAATGTTTTATTAAAAATCCAAAGGCACCCTGCTCCAACAGATGAACATGTAAATTGGACAGTTAAAGTCTAAACCGTGTTACCTAAGTTTATATTGGTTGAATAGTTTTTATTAACTTTAATATTAAGTTATAAAGTTTAAGCCCAATTAATTTGGCATGCGCATCACAATAGCAAGAATTCAAATGAAAGCACTGAACTGTGCAAAAGGCCTTCAAAGCTACTGCATCTAACTGGATTATAATGAGACATAAAACTTTAAGTACAAGACCCTTTGATAGTAATTACAAATTTAGACTACAAAAAAAACCCACCAACAATCTGAAGGAAGAAAAACAATATTTGTAAAGAGTACTAAGTGTTCTTTGGTAGATAATGAGAGAGCAGTTTTCCCTTCAGCTGAGGACGGGAAAATCAATATTAGAACAAAAAAGCAAAATTAGCTGATTGCATTTTTTTAACTGGCCACCTATAGACTAATAATTAAAACCTTAAGACTTACAAATCTGTTGTTTAGTGGACAGGAACACATCTAACATTAAAGAAATAAATGTGTAACTCTTAGATACCTCGACAGCTGTCCTTGTCAGCTGCTCCTCAAAAGGAAAATCTAATAAGAAATCAAAACAAATAAAACAAGTATTCCTTTAGTGTGAGGTATAAGTTGCGATGAAATAAGACGAGTAAAAAGTGGAGCAAAAAGCAGAGATTTAATGAATGTACATGGCAATGGCATGATTAGTATAGTGGAGTGTGTGTGTCTGTGAGTGTGTGTGAGAATGAGTGAAGAAAAACAGGATTTTCTCTGACGAGATCGTATTTGACAGGTAACACCTTTCATCCTGAACATATGGGTTGAAGAGTTTTAACCTTATTAGTGGCTCCTGCTGTGAAACAATTACAAAAGGTTCAAGCATCATGTCATGCGCCGAACCCTAGACACAGCAAACATATATTAAAGTGTAAATCTGCTTTCACTGCAATACAAGAAACAAGATACACTGCACAGCAAGGACACTCTCAGTATGCAACGATTCACTGACAGGGAGTCAATACTACCCTTTATAGGACCCCAAATTTACTGCCAAGCACAAAATATATCCCACAATAAGCTGAGTTTAGTTTTCAGTTATTCTGTCACATTATTAAAGGACAAAAACATTATTATTATATTATACAAGAGCAGTTAATAATAACACAAGATACTGATCCATCAGAAATACCGGAGAGGAAAGATGTACCACAGTAGAAGGCAAGCACAGTCCCACAAGTCGCACAGATAATTTCTTATCTTTTTAAAACCAAGGAAATGCATCCACATAATCAATGGCTATTAGTCCTTCCTTCCTCAAGAGTTCACATGTGTGGTTTGCAAGTTGAATGAACGCATTATTACACCTAAGTTTCTCATTGACATGTACAGAGGAAGAGGGACTACAGGTCTTCAGGAGAATATTGACAGGCAGCCATTGAATAAAGCAAAATAAATCTATAGTTTAGAAATTCACAGTTTCTATCATCATCTTCTCTGGGTATATTAAAGCCTTTCCACTTTACACAGCCGTACTTACTATTCTGGCTGGTTTCTCTTCTTGACTCCCTTGTTCCCCTTCCAGGATACTTAAAGTTTGGACTGCAGTTGATGAAAATACCCTAACATCTTGTACCTGCTTCTCGAGGCCACTTGCTATACTTCTTTTTATATTTCTTACAAAAAAAAAATATTGCCATCGCCTGCAGCATAAAAATGTTTACATTATCAGAAGCATGCTGCCTTCATACACAGTGATAAAGTAAGCCTTTCTGTTTTATTAGCCAGGACTTGCCCAGTACTGTTCCTGAGGTGGGAGAGGCTAGCTCTTGATAAATGTTTGTCTGTCCTCCTGAGGCAACCTTTTATTCCATCGAAACACACTGAATCATCTAAATTGACAAGAAAAACAATAACAGTGTCACAATTCGTATTCCAAAATGTTTCACACTTCCAGTGCAATTGGAGAAAAGATGAACTACCATAGTTAGCTATTGTGCTTCCCCTGGTTGTGTGGAGAATGAATTTTACCACAGTATGATCTTTTTTTACTTTTACTGCACAGTAGATGAATAAATGATGAATAATGTGAGCTGTAATAAATCATTTCACAAAAGGTAGCAGTCAGATAAAGGGAGCGCGTAAAGTTATACTTCATTTAGCAAAAATTAGTTCAAAGAGAAATGTTAGAAAATCTGAAAACAGACATCAGCTGAGTTCATCTTCTGGCTAAATCAATAAACACCAGTTTGCTGTATTCACACAATCAGAATGAAGCCTTTCAAATTAATCCAGAGTGTCACTGATGCAACAGCAGCAAACCCTAAACCTGTGTGTCAGCAAAAATAAATTACTATGTCAGAAGATGCATAATTTGAAAAAAAAAATTTTTTTTAAATGACAAAGGTTTAGTAGACACATAATTTGCTGTTACAGCAGTCATCCATTGTCACAGATAAGATTTAATAATGATCACTTCATGTTAAGAGAAGAAGCTCATCAGCTTTCTGTCCTTGCATGATTAAGTAATTACTTACATGTTAGATGACTACCCAAGAGAAACACAAGATGACTGACAGATGATGAAAAAACAATAACACACATAATGCAACTCTAAATGGAAGGCAACACTTTCAATACTTTACCTACCTGCATATAACCTAATTACTCTGAATTACTCTGAATTACAGAGATGCTGCCAGTTCAAAATGCATGTCTGGGTTGTCTACCAAGCTAACCGAAATGGTGGTACATTATTAATTTTAATGTAATCCTATTAAAACAAATAAAGCCAAAACCCATAACATTATACAAGCAGAGAAAAGCAGAAGGATGGTAAGGACTGATGGCCAGTAATAACTCAAGCTTAGAAATAGTGAACTCATCTTGTTCTTCCGCAAATCATCTTATTCGCACTTTATTTATCCTTTTTTTGTGTCATTGCATAAAAAAGAAGAAACAATAAAATCACACAATCAGTGTTAAACATGTTATTATTGCTTTCTTCTGTTTTTATTTTAGAGTTTTTGATCTGTGCCCTGCGAAAGGCTGGCAACCTGTACAGGGTTTACCCTGCCTCTCGCCCTACGAAAGCTGAGATAGGCTGCTGGAGGTTTCTTCCTGTTAAAAAGGAGTTTTTCCTTCCCACTGTCGCCAAGTTCTTGCTCATAGAGGGTCATTTGTTGGGTTTTCACTGTAATTATTTTATGGTCCTTACCTTACAATATAAAGTGCCTGTTTGTTGTGAGTTGATGCTATATAAATAAAACTGAATTGAATTAAATGTATCTAATTTTTAAATTACCAAATATCAGTATCTTAAATATCCTATATTGGTCTGACAAAATCAAAAACACAAGACATATATGTTTTGATTTTAGAAAGACACCACCTGCACTTTAACATCAATGATCTGGTTTTACTGAAATTGA
>VUQJ01003160.1:75173-87613 GCA_015108635.1 Andinoacara biseriatus | reverse complement strand
CCCATCAAACAGCAGTCCCAGTTTAGCCATCTTTAATACAACCAGCCTCACTAACTCACCCAGATACATCCCACTGACCATCTTCTCAAAGCTGCAGTGCAGACACAAAAAGGTTAAATGTTGTTATGAAGTTGTAAAGTACTGTGCACAAGTCTTGAGCCACCGCTCGTTTCTTTATATTTTGCTTCTAATTAGCCCGATTTTCATGACATTTTTAAAGAAGTTTTGAACAATAATACTCCAAACGCCTTTCAGAGTTTTTCTTTGGACACACTGGTTGATTTTTCACTAATTTTCAGTCCAGTCCTCAAACCTGACCATTTTCAGAGGAATGTTTTGTTTGTTTGTTAAGCCATTTAACACTGACCTATGAATCATTCAAACATCAAATAGACACCTAACTCAAGAATGAACGAGTGTTGTGTCTACACATAACAGACAACTTAGCAAAGAACTAGTTTTATATTGTATCTTTAGGCACTTTGTTATTAGCAGCTTGTAAAAAAACAAACAAACAAACAAAAAAACCACAAAGATAACAGTTTTCCAGACATAAAATAGTAATTTTGCACCAACAAGCTGATTCCAAAACTTGGCACATCTTGGCATGCTGTGCCGTGTGTCCTTAATAAACTGAGGAAACTGGACTAGTGGAAGGCAAAGGCAGAAGTGGCTGCTTTCCTCACATTTGTTTTCCAGGATTGATAGACGCTGCATCAACATCCTG
Organism: Andinoacara biseriatus; assembly: GCA_015108635.1. NCBI lineage: Eukaryota > Metazoa > Chordata > Actinopteri > Cichliformes > Cichlidae > Andinoacara > Andinoacara biseriatus. The sequence goes on along the minus strand of VUQJ01003160.1, from coordinate 86,886 downwards.
GTCAAACTCTGTTATGAAATCATTCAGGGCCCCATCGTCCCCAAAACCTCCCCACTCAGTGTTCACACACATCCTGCCCTCATCTCCCTCCACCAGGTCAACATGGCGCATCTCCTCCATGTAACACGCATTGGTGCCTGTGCCTATAAGTACACAAACACAGAGGATAAAAAGACTTACTATATCAATAATATTACAGGAAACAGGTTACTTTAATGTCCTATCTTTGGTTCTTGATGTCTACACTCAAAACTGCTGCAAAACACAACATGCACACAAAAACTGCCTCATACATGTGCACAAACACAGTAAACCACTAGAGGTCGCAACATGACTAAGGGTAAGTGAGCCTTCTCTTCTCTTTCAATGTATTGTCACGTGTTTCAGCCCGTGTACATACCAGCATAAATAAACATTGATCTAAAATATTTAAAAAGATGTTTTCCAGAAAATACAAAGTTGGGAGTAGACTTGCGGCATCAGTTGTCTGCTGCTTTACACATTTGCAGTCAGTGGCAAATGACACACTCGCAGTGTAAGAAAAAGGAAGAAGAAAATAGAAGAAATGTAAGTACTTCTTCAGTTCCAGTAATGAATTCATAGTTATCTATGATATTGTTAGATAATTATGCATCAGTGTTAAGGGGTTCGGCCCATCCAAAGGGGCAGATCAAATAGAAACAAGAAAAGAGAATAAAACCTAATTTCTAATACAGATACTTGGTTTCAAGTTTGTCTCTGGATTTAAGGTGGAATCTTTGCTTTGTTTTATTGAAATCTGGATAACTTTATACATGTCATACTTACACAAAATGCTAGTTTGTATGAATTATTCAATGAATTATGTGAATGTACTTACCAATGATGACTCCTACTTCACAGTACTGGTCATCAAAACCACAGGTCATCATCGTTGCCACGGTATCATTAACCATAGCTAACACTTCTATGTCCATACCCTGCAGAGTGATAAATCAGTTATACAGTTCAGTTTATATAATTGGTATTGGTTAGTCACATGGTTAAATAGGTGATTGCATTGTTCACCTCTTTATTTTTCACTTCATCTTAACCTATATTTCTCCTTATGTCTCAGTTTCTGCAAATAGTTTATGTGTAAAAAACAAAATAGTAGCAAACACTGGCAACCTACCCCAGTTCTTTTAATAGCATGTCTGAGAGCCTGGACCACATCTTTCCCCTGAAGGCCTCGAGCCCGGCAGTTCTTACTCCAGCTCAACAATAATCCCTACAGAGAGGAAATAAGTGGTTCGAAGGATTATGGTATCTAAATCTAAAAAGACAGATAGATGCTAGCATGCAGAGTAGTTGGATATGGAGAGTCATACCTTATCCAAGCGGATCTGTTCACAGGGAAAAGAAAAAGTGAAGGCCAGAGGATGTTTCTTCTCCAAACTGATGTTCTTTACATGAAGAAAGTCCTTCAGAGACTCTGACACATGGTCAAATAACTACAGGCAAAGGGGACAAAGACAGCGAAGAGGGAGAAGTTTAAACCTTGTTTTCTCTGTTGCTGAATTCTATCACTTGTAATCATTTTATTCTTACCTCTGCTGCTCTCCCATTGAGCAGCTCCTTTGATATGGGGTAGGCCTTCTCCTCCATCTCCACTCCTCCCTTCCTAATTCCCATGCCCTCTCTCACTTTAACTTGGAGCACCTTAAACTTGGAGCCTCCAAGATCCAGTGCCAGAAACTGCCCCTTCTCTGAGGAGTGGGTGAAAGAGGAGGAGGATTTTTAATCCCTTGATTTTTCTTAACTGTGGCAGTCTTCTTTTTTTTTTTTTTAAGATCTACTCTGCAGCCTTAATACAATAAACCAATAAACCATTAACATGAGTAACCTGAGCCATCAGGAGTGGAGCGGACATGTGTTGGCAGCATTTTTACTGCTGCAGCAGCCGAGCTTTCAGCTGAAAGTCCCTTCTTCATTTCTGCCTGGAAACGAGCTGAGATGTCATCTAACTGGTCGTCATGTAGACGCATTGCATGCAGAAACCTGTCGACCTGAAAAAGGAAGACACAGAATACAGACAGCAAAACGAAATGAACCGTACAGCTGTATTTCCACTGACTGGACTCGAACAGGAACAAGTCAAATAGAAAATAATATATAGTTCTTTATGTTCTTGAGTCTCTCATTAAAAGGCGTCAGACTAGTCTTCCTTTTCTCCTTTAGGTTTTTATTTTTACATCCTTCTGCACTATTGTTTGCACAATCCTATCTCACCTATTCTTGCAGTGCAATCTTGCAGAATCAATCTGAGTATCTGATCAACAGACAAACACAGCAGGCGTTTGAGAGAGGCTCTTCAAACAGAAGTCAAAAATAAAATGAAATAGTGAAAACAAGTTTTGTCGTGTTTGGATTTTTTTTCTCTGTTATATTTTTACATATGTCTCAAATTAAGGGCATAGTAATGTGAATTTGAAACTACAGTATAAGGAGAAACTTTAGCAAAAATGCTTCAAATCGTTTTGTGGTAAGCTGAAGCTCATCAGCCACACCCTGTAGACTGTATTCTCAGCTGAATTGTCACTGTGGAGCATGTGCTCGTGGGACAACGCCCTGAGGAGTTTACTGTAAGCGTGAGTGTGTGTAGTGGGGCGAGTGTTGATACTTTGTCCCCGTGAGAGTGTGTGATGATCCAATCCAATAAGGAGAGACACCGCCAGTGAGAGATGTTAATGATTGCTCAGACAGTAATAAATGTTGCGCAGTTACGCAGTGACTAATGATCTCACATTTCACCTTGATTGGTTTTATTACTGTACTGACTTTTCTCTTTGATTTACTAATTTTCATGTCTGTAAATCCTTAATTATCAGAGACTGGTCATTTTCATCACATAATTGACTAAAAATTAAATAATGAACCACCACATTAGAAATCTCCTCTGGACTGATCAGTGAATGTTTATCATTCACTGAATGAAATCAATGAAAGCAGATGTTTCGATGTGGAGAGTCAATGAAAGCAGATTCGTCTTTAATGGTAAATGTGGCCTGAGTTGCATATAAAATGTAATTTCCAATAAGAAGCCAAAACAAGGCCATAATTTCAGGGCATTAGCTCCTTGCACAGTCACAATTAACAAGGCTTTAAATAAATGGTGATCTTCAAACCCCTTCATTACCAGAGTATAATAATTATATGTATTTTTTTCAAATGTTCTTTGACGTATTAAATCAACCTTTAGTGTTTTACTTGCGTGCAAAGTGACACTCACCTTCTTTGTAGGGTCCTCCTGAAGTTTGGAGAAAAAGAAGGAAACAAGATGAACAGCCAACATCTTGACTGATTAAAAAAAAAAAACTCTTCCAGCTAGTTTGTTACTGTCAGTGTAACAGGAAAATACGCCTCAATGAAATAATGAAAAATGTCCTTTTCCAGATACTTTCCCCTCTGCTAGGTGCTATTTTTTTTGTGTTCTCATTGTCACTTTCCGAGTCCACTGAGCAAACACCAACCTCTGCACTAATTCAATGATTAACAGCAAGCCAAACCCCTTTCTACAATCATTTTCTTTAATCTGCCCAATATGGGCTTGCTCTGTCTTCTTTTTTTACATCCCTAAACTTTGGACTAAAGCTTTTAAGAGTCTTTAAAATATTTGAAATTCATGCCAAAGTTTCTGATCCAAGGTAATGGAAACAAAGGCATCGACTTTTTTTTTTCTATGATGAAAGAAAATGATAAACTTTGGCCTCATGAGAGAAATTAATGATGCATCTTTTATCTCCCTTGCATGATCTGCAGAAAACACCATGAACATCAAGACATTTAAAATACTGTTTTTATTAACATGTCATTTTAAACATACAAACTGGAAAAAAATATGGCATTTCATTTTTATGACAACAGGCTTGCACCCAGTTCAGTCTTATCTTCTCGTCTATGATGAAACGCTCATAGAAACTACATATTAGAGTGCACTGTCTGAACTGAGGAAGCTAAAAGCATGCAGTCAAACAGCATGTTTGACAGTTATTGGTTTCTCAAGGACATTTCTCCCAATGATCCATCAAAATCTGCCCATTTCTTGAAGGTGAAGTCAGGTTTGTTGGCAGGTAATGTGACTGCTTCAAATAATCCTTCATGGACAGAGCGGCTCACCGCAGCTGGAACTAGAAACATCTTCCAGCTTTAGTTGTTTGTTGATTAGAAGAAAACATGTGGTGAGAGTAGCACAGGAAATAATGTGAGAACATTAAATGACAGATTGTGTTAGAAATCTTCATAATTACAGCACTGCTGTCAAGTAGGTGTTTTTATTTTTAGAGCTTATTGGAATAACTGCGTAAAACTCAGGTTCAACAAACCACCAGATGTTTTCCGAGGCTAATATCAGTTTTTGTTCTCCACAGGAGCAAAGCAAACAGGTCCTTCATTTCTTCTTTTTTCTTTTGACTTTGTTGTTATTGTGATGCTCCGCATTGAGGGCCCTCTGACTGCTGTTGTCCTGCTTCTGATCTTTAGACCACTCCCTCTGCAGCTGCTGAAGCAAATCTGGCGTCAACAGCCCGTCTCTCACCAGACGACTGGTCAGAGAGCCGTCCATCATCTGTTCTGAGGCTCTCTGTGCCCTTTGACCTCTGCTTCCAGTCCCACTATTGCTACGTGTCTGTAGTGGGTCAGTGATTGTTGGATCAGAGGCTCTGATGAGCCGGGTGATATTTCGGACACCCTGCTGGATGATATCATCAAGTTCCCGCTGGATTTCTCGGATTGAGGCCGTATCTGGAAACATGTCCATAAAACGGTAGCTATAGAGGGGAGCAGACGTCAACAACAAGAATTAATGTGATAAAGAGTGCATACAAACAAAATCATGATCATTTATTAAAAAGGCACAAAACATAAGAGACAAACTGCCAGAAAGGTGGAAATATGAAGTTACCTTAACCAGAGGTAGAGATCCAGCACATCATGAACAGCTTCCAGGTGAACCAGGTCTTTTATGTTTTTGGGCGAAGCCAGAGGCCAACTGACGTGGCGACAGACCCAGTCAAATGTCAGCGGTTCGTCTCGACTGAACTGACGGGCAAACTGGAAAAGAAGCCAGATTCAAACATCAACAGTGCAGGTGAACAAGACCAGACATGATAGCAATCAAAGCTTAACAAAAAAATATATATAAAAAAATAAGGATTAGGTGTGACATGCTGTACACAACAACAATAAACAGTAAAAGCTATTGTACATTGTTTTACCATTAATATTTACCTAATCAAATAGATTTACATACACCAATTTCCTCCCTATAAATGGATCATCACTGCTCCAAACAAATTAAATTCTCTGGTTTGTAATCACACTGTGACGACCATTTGCACACGTGAACAATAGAAATAAGCAGAACTTAATCCAGAATCTCAAAGGTTCCTCATTCATGGCAATTCTATCCGTTTTATCAACTCATTTTTATCAGTGTGATATGACCATAAAGAGCAAATTGTGAGAGCATAAGAGAAGGTTTTTATGACGCTGTCTCAGTGGATCAATTTTCTGAACAGAAACCCTTCAGTGTCAAAGTGAAGATAAATCTCTACAAACAGAATTAAATGTAAAAAACAAAAGTGAGTGTCGTTTTAAGTCTTTCCATTACCAGTAAAAATCTGCTGTTACCCGTATTTAATCATTTTTACTTTCCCCATCAGCACCCTCTACTGCTCACGTCTGTCCTTCCACCATTTGCCTTAACGCTCAGCCAGCCTTCTCATTCATCCACTCACTCACCTTGAGGAAAGAGGTGCACACAAAAGGCTGTTTTTTGTTGATGGGAGCAGTACAGAAGACGTAGCGTGACCTCAGGTTAAGCGGTATATGCTGAATCATGTCAGCCAAAAACTTAAAGTCGTCGATGTTGCAGACAAAATACAAACCATCCACCTGAGAGAGGCTGACAAATATGTCCTGAGAAGGAAGAGGGGGGAAAAAAGAAAAAAAAAAAAACAGAGAGGAGAGGAAAGGAGAGAATGAAACCCATTACAGAATTTGGCTGGATGAGATCAGGCTACAATCAACAAGAACGAATGTTTCAGTTCTCGCACTGTGCAAGGATCACTGCATGCACGGCTCTACTCACAACTAGGTTGGACAGCGTTGCATCAGGCAGATGATAAGCAAACATCTCTATCTGCTCTGCAGTTGGATGGAGTCCTGCAGTCTGAGGCGAAGAATGGTGGAATGAAATTTGAAAAATCACTGGTATGTGTTACACAAGAAACGCTGAACCTCAGTTTTGAGTCTGCGTGTAAAATGATCACCTCTATAGGATCGACAGTGTGGCTGAGTATTTCCTTGAGGACGGGCAGGTCATCTCTGTACATGGTTGTGACTTCTCCCTCTTTAAACTTGGAGGAAAACCTGCAACAGGTGACAGAAGATGAGTTTAATATATCAGCTGACAGAAACTCAAAGGGCGTTTATGAAATGAGGCTGACCTCCCAGCACGACCAGCAATCTGCAGGGCCTGCGAAGTGCTGATGGTCTCCATCTGTTTCTCCCCTTTCTCGTTAACATTAGGCTTCACCAGACTGTTGAAGATGATGCGTTTTATACTCCTGGAGAGGGAGTGGGGAGGAAGAACAGAAAGGCAAGTACACAGATGTGAGCTAAGTGGATTCAATGTACCCACTTTAATGATTGTAATTTGCCACTGTAGCTACAGCTGGAACTATTTGAAAGACATTAGAGCTTGATGTACTCTAGTGCTATGTGCTGAATTTCCCAGCAAAAAAATAGTTTTTAGAATTCATTTCATATGTGAAATAAAGAATAACTAGGAAAAGAAAAGCTACTTGATATGGCTCTAATATTAGTTCATAAAGTATGTACTTACAGGTTAAGGCCCATGCCTATAGCGTCTGTAGCAACCAGAATTTTGCAGGGGTCATCAGGGTCATTAAACTTCTTGGCCTGGGACAGCTTGGTGCCTGTAAATCAAAGATTTAAGATTGAACTCTTTTTGCTCGACACAAAAAAACCCAAACAAACCTACATTCACTTGCCACTTCATTAGATATACGTCTCCAGCTGTTCATTAATGAATTGCTGCCATCACAATTTTTCACAATCACGATTTATGAAGACAACCAGCTGAAGTTCAAACTGAGCATCAGAATGAGGATGAACTCTGAATGTGGCATGTTTGCTGGTATTTCAGAAACTGTTGATCTTTATAGGATTTTCCCACACAATCATCTCTAGTGTTTACACAGAATAGTTTAGGGGGAAAAAATATCCAGTAAGCAGCAGTCCTCTGGATGAAACTATCTTGCTGATGTCAGAGGAGAATGGCCAGACTGCTTTGAGCTGACAGAACAACAAAAAGTATGCAGAAGAGCAGCTCTGAACACATAAAACATCAACTTTGGGGTCCTTAGTAACAAATGAGCACTGTTTGAATATTGCTGCTGACCACAGTGGACCAATCTTCTGATGGCTGCTTCTAGCAGGATAAAAGGCACCATGTGAAAAAGCCGAATCACAACTGTGTGATGCTATCATGTTAATATGGACCAAAATCTCTAAGAAATGCTTCCAGGACTTTGTTGAATCTATGCCATGAAGAATTAAGGCAGCTCTGAAGACAAAGAGTGCTCCAACCCAGAGTTGGAAAGGTGTACTTAAAGAAGTGACTGGTGAGTGTAAATATTCATGTGACAAATATACCGTCTCCTGACAGCCACTCACCTGGAGGTAGGCTCCCATAAATTACAGCACATTCTTGCCCTCTGGCCTCAATCTGCCTGCTTATAGAGTAGATGTCATTTTTACTAAAACACACAATGCAGTCTCCTGGTCTCAGGTTGTCTAATGACTCCACAGCATGATCCAGTATTGAGAAAGGTGTTAAGCGTCGGTAATTGTGCACCTGCAGAGAGATGGAACGGGAGACCGGGTTGAGAGAGAGAGAGAGAGAGAGAGAGAGAGACAGAGAGAGAGAGAGAGAGAAAGAGAGAGATCTACAATAAATGAGCAACAAAGTGAGAGTAGAAGTGCCACAGGCACTGAGTGCAAAACTATACATATACAACAGTGATAAAAAACAAATTAGATAAAATATATAAATTTAGGTAAAGAAGAGTAATGGAATACAGTGAAAATAGGTCAAGAAGTGATTTAAGATGACAAATGGCACACCTGCCAAGGAAACTGTGGGGAGACTAAGATGCATTTACACTATAAGAGGTATGCCCTTTAGCTGAAAAGAGACTGATCTAATATTAGTGGCTAGGTCTAGTGACTGGACGAGTAAAGAGCATGGAGCAGTCTCGTCTGGGATATTTTCAGACATGATGAAGTGGCATGAACAAGCAATACAATCCAAATCAAGACTTCCCTCTACTCGTCCTTCCTCTAGTGTCCCAAGGAGACGGGTTGTACAGCTGCCTGATTATAAATTTAAGCTCCAGCACTGCAGCATCAGCCTTAATGAATGTTATTGTCAAGGCTAAAAGACAGAAGGAGATTTGGGAATGTAGTTATATTCCAAGAAGCACGTCCACATTTGTGTATTGTATTTTGTTTCTTACTGTATTATGTGAAGCAGTTTTAATTGTATTCAGTTTGTTGAATGTGCTAAATGGCTGTCCCATTCATTGGTCCAGGTAACTGAGCAGCTTTTGCACTGTTGCCTTTCATATTACATTTTATTTGTGTTACAGTTAAACATTGATTGCACTTAAATGTTGTCAGTAATCATTTATTTTTTTTTGAATAGGTTCCTTATTGAAAATAGACAGCAATATAGGTAAATCTGGAATTACCTTACCTCACCTTAAAAATGAAACTGGATTTAACAATCGTGTTAAATCTTGTTTAATGTGCACCAGGAAAAAAATAAATAATCAGTCTAATCCAGCTGTACCGAGCTGGGAAGTAAGGTTAAGTACAGTTGTCTTTATTTTTTATTCTGTGCTAAGACAGACACTTATTAATATCCCTGGTAATCCTCAAATAATCATGAGTTCTGACACTAGCCTTAACTCCAGCAGCTCAAAGTCACCACAGGTGGTCCTGGGCAGGTCATATCTGCCTGGATGATCAACTGTATTATATATCAAAGAGTCCTGTTATAAAGAAAAAAAAACAAAGGACCTGAAGAGGTGAAGCCTGGTTTTAGTAAAACTCATCTTCAAAGGTGTTCTCCAAAAGCAAGATGTGTTGCTGGGATGAAACATGAAATCACAAGCATCTCATTTTAGAGGGAAAGCTATTAAAACTATAGCCTCAGGTCCTTTTTATGTGTGACTAATAACACATGTAATTGGACTACGCAAAGTGAGTGAGTGAATTATCAAGGTCACCAATAGGAATCAGCACAAAGGCGACATTAGCCAGAATGCAGGGACTATTATTTGTGCATAAAACTTGGTGTTTGAGATATGGTGCAAATTTAATGTAGTTCAAAGACTCTAATCCTTCTGTAATCCTTGTTTTCATGGTAAACACTGCATTTGTCTTTTTTCAAAAGCATGTATAGTTGTTTCTCTTGCGTATGTCAAGAAAGACTCAAAACATTCACAAAATTAACTAGAGGCCATATTTGATGGGATCACACCAGAGGTGCCAGTGGGTTTGCAGACCACAACCTTTATCACCTACACTGTAAAATTATGCAGGGTTGTCATGCTGTTGTTGACTGAGAAACACTTCCCAAAGAATTCAAAACCACTTTTCTAGTAGTTGCTGCAACAATAGGTATTTGTAGAGCCACATTTTACTGTGATGACACATTTAAGCAAACACAGACTCACAAGAACAAAATATTAACCCCAGCTACGCTATGACGGCTGATCAACACTGTATGCTTACACACCAGATGAAGATTATAATATGGGGAGTTACAAATACCAAAAAATTAAAAACTGAGGCTGGGTTGTAAAGTTGGAAGGAGCCACTGACCTCCACCACCTCTCATATGCTTTGCTCAGTGTTCATGGGTCACACCACACCCAACTTCCAACTGCGATTTCAATTTTATCTCAACTATACACCCACATGACTGCATCTTTCAGGGTTTCAATGTAATCACGTTGACAAAGTGTGCCCACAGACGGATGCTGGCATACATGTCTCCAGGAGCACATTTCACAACACACACAAATACACAGAGTTTCACAAGGTAATGAGAACAATGTGCCAAGCTGCCGCAGCTGGTAGATACATTTGGCTGTATGCACTTACTGACCATCACTATGTCCTGGAAGAATACAACAGAAGCCAACTTAATTTTTACTTCTACACAGAATCTACACAGAAGAATCTGCAAGAATCTGATGCTGTTGACAGTATTTATAACTGTGCATGGTACACCCACATTGCTCTGTAATCTCTCTCTTCAAGTTGATCGACTCTATTCAAAAAAGTTTCAAAAAGGTCAACAGAAAGAAGAAGTATGGAAGTGCGTAGGAGGAAACAACAGTACTGAATGGCTCAGTTAGTTCGTTAAGTTGGTGCACGCTGCATTGACGCGACATGTAGCTACATTTCTACAGCGGTGCATGTCAGGTTACTATGAACGTTACAGCTTGGGGTTTAAGAAGGGTTTGCGGTCATGATGTACCAATGTTTGTTAATAGGGAAGGCTTTCTACATAACTCGTCTCCTTTATAACAGGACTGGGTGGTGATTTACACAATGTCAGGGGTGGCCAACTCCAGGCCCCGAGAGCCGTTGTCCTGCAGGTTTTAGATGCGTCTCTGCTTCAACACACCTGAGTCAAATATAGAAGTCATTAGGTTATAGGGACACATCTAAAACCAGCAGGACACCGGCTCTCGAGGCCTGGAGTTTATTCTGTGCACACCTTGAGTATTTGGACAGCGACAGAATATTTGTTTCTGTGCACCAAAACATTTGACTTGAAATTAAAAGTTGGCATAAAAAAATGACAACTTTAAAGTCAACTTGAGGATTCACATCCACACTGAAAGAAAAGCATGAGAATTATTTATTGCTCTTGCTGCTCTATGTAAAAATGGGGCGACTATGACGCTGACGCTGACAGTGTAGACACCAAGATGATTTGAGCATTATCAAACACCCTTAGAGCTGGTTCCTGTCACTGCCTCGTTGCCAATCCAATGAGGTTGCCTACAGAAGAGCCAAAACAACTACAAATGCATCACTGTCTAAAAACTGCACTGTAGCTTCAAAAGCAGACCTCAGTGCCACAGTGCTGGCATGACTTCAGTCAGTTCTTTGTGACTCAGATGTTTCTGTTTTTCCCCTTTTTCATCCGGACTTAAAACATGGCTTAGTCCCATTATAAAGTTCACTCAGTGTGGAGTTTGAGCATATCTGAGCATGCCCACCCACAGTAGCCTTAAAAGAATAATCAATTAATCTTCACTCCAGTAGCAAAGTATCATCTCTGAAAGACGGTGGTAAAGTATCTCAGTTCACTGCCTTTGCAGTTTAATCCTTTCAGCCATGCATGAAGTTTGTCATTTCTTCTTAAAAAGCCAGATTAAAACGCCTGGAAAAATCCATTAGATAGACAATGTAATCAGTAATTGCAGCCACATATGCTGAATGAAATGGATTATGTAATATGGAGCGCACTGATTGATTGGTCCTCTTGTGTGCATGCCAAATATTATAAAAATGAGATGGAAGAAAAACAACCAACCAACCAAAAAAAAAAAAAAAAAAAAAAAAAAAAAAAAAATGGGGGGTTTTT
>VUQJ01003160.1:27390-44634 GCA_015108635.1 Andinoacara biseriatus | reverse complement strand
ATTAATCAAATAAATGCATGTGGCCCATTAAGTGATTAAACATGTTGATCTACATGATTGCTACTCATCAACAATTGATGCTGAGGTCTCACCAAATAGGGGCCTTGAGTTTGTAGAGTTTCTCAGAGGCCTCAATGACTTTCCTGTGTTCACCAGCAAGAATGTTTGCTCCAAGATAGAAACCTACATCCCAATAGTCCTTCATCTTCTCCAAACTACCTTTTCTACCCAACAGGGTGCTCAAAGTTACACCTGGACAGTGACATCATAAAACAGAAAAAAAGAAGTTACTAACAAAGTCATCAATGGAGGATGACCCTGACCACAGGCACAAGCCCATTCAAAGAACAGGAAAAAAGAAATAATGTAAAACAACCTAATATTCTTTTTAATACTGTTCACTGTCAACACAAGATCAGCCAACACAGACTATGATCATCTAATTGATAAATCCAATCTGAGGATGAGTTTAACTGCCAAGAACATGATATGATGTGTAGCGTATAATGAAATGCACTTTCGTACAGATGGGTAACAAATTAAGAAAAAAAACCTTTACCCCCTACAGTAATGAGATCTGATGCTGTATGGGGTATTTTACTGGGATGGTTTGGGTCTATTTGTCCGGTTAGAAGGAAAAGTAAAAGCAAATATTTCTATCCTGACTGAAATGGGCTCTTCCAGGATGAAAAGCTCTCCATTCATAAGGCACAGTGTTCGCTGAGTGGCTTTAATGAGTATCCCAATTATGTGACTCATATACTGTGGCCTTCACAGCCCAACTGAACCTTTCTGGGAGATTCTGGAACAACGCGTTGGACAGCTCCCTACACCACCATCATGCAAACACCAAATGAGAAAATATCTTTGGGACGAATGGTGTACCATTGCTCCTGTAGCGTTTCAGAGACTTACAGTATCAGTGTGAGGTGCACTGAAGCTGTTTTGGTAATATGTGGTCTAATGTCTTATGTTGTTTTTCTTTTAATTTGTTACTCATATAAACATGGTATACTTTTCAAAGTTTGTATAATGTCAAATAAGCTTCAAAGTGCTCTAAACCAACAAATAAATATTTAGTGTTAGTCTCATTTTGACTGGGCTTATCATAAATTGTAATGATATATTTTCTGGACAGTGCACGTCATCTCAAAGACATTTGAAACACCACAAAAATTCATTATAATATAGGCATAGAGCAAAATATAGTCATAAGGATTATACCCTTAAAGGATAAATTGTAATGCATAAGTACTACAACATTTATGACACAATAAATCCAAACATTAAAGTTTAGCTTTTTTTTTTCTCTGCTGGAGGAGTAAAAAGCATAAAGCACCTAGTTTGCGCAGCTCGATAGAAGTCTCAAATTCATGGCCAGCTGCGATCAGGAGGACCACGTTGTTGATGCCCGAGTGAAGAGTAGGCTCTGTCTCAAAGGCTTTACCATACCTGGCAGGTTGTACAAAAAAAATCCCCATAAAACTCAGATACAGAGCATACAGGTGGCTTGGTAAAAACACAAAGGCATACACTGCAAAAACATAAGCAGCTACAATCACACAAGAACACGAGACACCTTTCTCAAATGGAAAACTTTGTATGACTGCACACTCAATCACACTGGTCGTACCAATAGCAGGCCTGGTCTCTGCTGAGCTCATCAGTGAACGCTGAGCTAATGAACACGTCCTTGTAGATGCGTCCACACAGGCAGTAGACGTCTGAGGCCACTTTGTTCCCTGGTGCCACAATTGGCAGAATTTCTTCCAAAGCCTTTGCACGATCTCCAGGGTGATTCCTCCTAGCGTTGGAAAATGTCATAACCAAACCACTGTGATGACAAACACACTTCATATCTTGTATAAATACAAAGCAAATGAAAGCTACAGGTTGAGGATAGTACAAAAGCACTGAACTTGAACCAGAGAGGAGATCACATCTTTTTAAATGATGTTAAAAGAACTATATTGACTAACTCGAGGTACAATAGCAGTCATGTTGTACCTGTTTAGAGCAAATATATAGTGAAACTTGATATTCTGATGTTTTGCCACCTGACACATGGGCAGGTTGTTCAGAGTTTCCACCAGTCTTATCATGGCATCGTGGTCCTGCGAAAAAGGGGTACAGAGTTCAATATGATTATAACACATCTTTAATACTTTATATCAGAGTATATATTATTAATATATATATAATATATTATTAATACTATACATTTTAACCTCCCCATAGCCATTTTTGTTAATCTGATCTGATCTTGCTCCCGAATATGGCTCCTTAAAAACAAAACAGTACCAATTTCATAATGCAACGTGGCTAAATATGGATATGTAATCACAATTAATATGATTACACATTAATGCAAAACCTTTTTTGGCTTCAGCAAAGTGAAGATTTGCTGTTTCTCTTACCTTCTGTTATTATTATTTAATTCAATAATTTACAAAATAATGTGTTAATAAACAGTAACTGGTTTAGATACACAGGTATATAAATGCATACCTGAATGTCCCTGTAGGTCAACAAAAGGTTCATGACTATATCAGGAGAGAGCAGATCTACACTATCCAAGCGTTGCTGAATGCGGTTTAACTCCTCACTCAGGGCTTTGCCGCTGAACCGCTCCCGTGCCATACGAATCTCATGCCTGATGGACTCCCGGAAGTACTCACTGCCAGCAGAAAGTCCAGAGGAGGCATTACATTCCACAATATCAAAACCTTTTGTAAACATGTCAGGGGAAACTGCAAAAATGAGAAGCTTAAAGAACATGCACAGAATGTATAATCTTAACTGACCTGGACTGGATGTGCACATTGTTCAGCAAATGCACCAGTCTATCAACCAGAGGGGTAAGCAGGGGCTCCAGCTGGAAACTGGGCTGCATGAATTCTTTGATGCACGTCATCATTGAGGCATCACAGGCAAACACTTTGCCCTGAGGTGACACTACATATGGGATGAAGGTGTAAGTTCCACACTCCTCCTGCAGGAAGCCAATACATGCATCAAATGTCACACTGGAGAGCTTCACCACAATGAACCCACAGCATCATTTTTCAGTCTGGCCAAGCATTTTCATTTTAGGTGTTGCACTGCTGTACATTTTAACATAATAATGTGCACAGTTATTCAGTGATTAAAGTATTCATTAGTGGCAGCCATAGCTGAGCTTCACAATAGTTATTACTTACTATCTGGCTCCACTCACAATAAGTTAAATGCAAAGATTAATATTTCTTTTTTTTAAAGTAGCAGTACAACTCTGCAAGAAAACCTGTGTTTTACATATTTAAATTATATGCTGAATCAACTAAATTTGTGCTCTTCAGGAAAATACCCCACCTTACCCCAATAGAAGTTCTAATAATGCAAGATCAGTTTGCACACTCTACTTGAGTGGTACATGCAGTGAACTATACGTCACACGTTGGGAGCCCCCTTGGGGACGAGGGTCTCAAGGTGTTGCCCACTTTGTATCTATCCATCAACGGCTACAGCGCTGGTTTAACTCTGAACTCAGTTTATAACATTAGACAGGGACATGTGTTACCTTGTGAGCCTGCAGATCACTATCTTGCTTGTAACAATAGAGAATAATGTTATTAGTCATGCTGAAACTTTCTCGCACTCCAAGATGGTAAAAAAGAGATGGCTGACAGAAGGTGGCACTCATTTCCACCACTGCAACATCTGTGGGAAGAATTTTAAAAGGTAAACTTGCGTAATGTGGTAAAACACAGCGCTAATGTGTCATCCAAAACTATGCCGTCACTTGCCTGCGTTGTAGAAACTATCCAGGATATCTGTAGTGCCTTGGGATATTCTCTCAAATGAAATCGTTTTCAAAACAGCGTGTGCGTCCGCGCAGGCTTCCTTCAGGCATTTTAATGATGGGTTTTCTTCAGTCTGCGGCACTGGTGCGTCCTCGCTGACAATGTATGCCACGGACACCGCTCTGGTCCGACTCCGTGGAGAAACGATCTGTTTACCCGAGCTGTTGCTGGCGCTCAGCTCTAAGGTCAAAGCGTCCTGCCACAAACTTCCAGCGGACACCCTGACCGGATCCTTCCTCTTTGACTCTCGCAGGCTCATTCGCCTGCGCTCTGTCGTGTACATTATTTACCTCGGGCCGACTCCGCAGCTAAAATTCAATGCATGACCTTATTCAGGACAACTTATGTTAGAAACACATCAGCGCGACCGGTCTAGGTATAATCGCCCCCGATCTTACCACATATCTGTAAATTCCAAAAACGCGTCTCCATTTGACCCGCCTTCGTCTCGTCCCAGCTCCGCCCGCTGGTTTTATGAGGATATTCACAGTATTCTTCCTTTCCTCTGCTCTCTCACGGCTTCTGCACTAACTTTATCTAAGACCCAGCAATTTATTCTTGTCCTCTGTGAGGGACGTTTGTTTTTTTTTATGCACATCTATGAGAATTGCATATTTCTGTAGAGAACAGTCTTAGCTATTTAACCATGTAAAGGAACAGATTCTATATATAAATACTTTTTAATAAAATAAACGTTTCGCTTTAGAACTTGATTTTTGGCAACTCAGTCAGACACTCTAAAAAGTATACAACTTAAATTATTTCAGTCCAACATGAAGCTAAAGTTCTGAAGTATGTTAGAATAAGTGTTTAGATACTGTAACATACAATAAGATACAAAATAGAAATATATGTTGTGATCGCACACTATTCGGGAAACCCTAAACCTCTAAATGTTTGGATTTTAATATTATAAAAACTGTTTACTTGGAAAAATACGACATAAGAGGATGTAGATCAGATGGTCATTTATTACAAAATATTTATAATCTGTGTAGTTTTTGGTAACATAATCAATAATGAAAGTGACTATAACATTCATAAGCATGTTTAATTTGTATATAATTCCATGACAATAAGAAATATTTTTTCTGATATTAGAAGTCCTTTAAATCTATGTAGATGCGTGTCCCTCCATAGAGGCCACCATCATTCAATCTAATAATTCACCACTAAATGTCAAAATCTACATACTGGCACTTTAATTTAATATATAATTGTGTAATATAAATGCTGAGGACATTATAAAATAATAATAAGACCACAACCTGTTTAGAGTTTTAAGTAGCATACAAGATTAAATAACATAATTCATGTTATATATGTAAATTTATGGATAAATAAAATTCTGAAATAACATTTTAATCCTTTGCAATGTTCACAAATAGTATCATCTATTAGCATATTGAGGGATTTATCTACTCTGTCATCTTAAATGTCAACGCCCTCAGACATAGAACCTGATGGAGTTAAAAAAACAGGACACATATTTTCCGTGCAGCTAGCTGGTTTTTCCTCTCTTGCCTGCTGCCTCAGTGACCTCACAAGAATACCTAAATTCAGTCCCCTAGTGTTAAAAAAATTATCATAAGGGGAAATCAGTGTTGACATTTTACAGCTGACTGTAGAAATATCAATATTCTTTGTCAAAAACATCAAAACGTGTAAAACTTCCCTGAGCATGCGTGGTTGTTTTGCATTCATAGGAAGAGGGAAGTTGGTTCACAGGGATATAGTTGACCATGCTATTTCCTGATTTCGTGAGGATTATGAAAATATCACTTTTGTCTAATTTGTAGCAAAAATATTGTTTGAAATTCACTTTATGCATTGTCTAAGATTTTTAATTATTCTTAAAATTTGTATGTATATATTTGGATACCAGTTTTTTAAAGGTTTTGTTTTGGGTGGGTTAATATTGTGGCCTCTCGCTTTATTGTCATTGCAACCGCACACAAGATTTGGGTGTGCTACACACACACACATATACAGCAGTTATTCCACACTTGTGGCATTACAGTTTAGTATGGTGATGACCTTTGGCTAGAAGCTGTTTGCCAGTCTTCTGGTCTGTGCTCTAATTACTCTGCATCTCCTCCCTGATGGGCAAAGAATAAACAGTGTGCTAGATGGTGAGGTGTATGCACAGTTCCTCTAGATTTCATATTGTAAGTATGTAGACCACGATGAATTTCTTTTCTGAGCAGGATATGTTTTGTCTCAAGAATCACAATGTCCTGCATGCCTATGGTCCTTAAAACAGGATATTCTGTGATAGAAACAAAGACACACCAGTTTGGTACAATAAAACTCTTCAATCAAAAATTTATTTACAGTACAAAAATGAAAATGTATGAATGAATTAAATCTACGAATTTTTATGAATGGGTAAAAATAAGAATGGGAACTACAGACTTCAGTAGTGCAAGGGAACACAACACACTGCACTACAAAAAAAAAGAAAAGGGGGGGGTAATCCTTGCATCTTATACATCTTTAATGGTTACTCTGACAATAAGGAATACTTTTTAAACATAAGTCGAGAGTTCACATTCCAATAATGTAATGTACACTGACACATATAGCATGGACATAGATGATTAGCTATGTTTTACACTCAGCGCTGTGACCCAAAAATATAGAATATATAACTATAGATTAGCGAGATATCTGTATCTGTCGCTGAACACAGCGACAGATGCGAACGCTGTCAGATGCGAGATCTGTCACGTATCACACAGACATACAACCTGAGAAAAAGAAGTCTTCTTTGAGACAGCTGTGGCAGGTATAAGCAAGAGTTCAATAATTACAGAATATACACCACCAACAAATCCTGTTCCATTGCTTCAATCACTTCCCACATTTACTGGTTTGAATTATTGCTCCACTCCCTGCAGAAACAATTATTTGTCCTGTTGTTGTTGATGATGACGTTATCTAACCTGAACCAACTTAGGCAATAAAATGTGTGGGAACGATTTACTCATCAAGGCCCTCGTCTTCCTCTTCCTGCTTGGCGTCCACCTCGCTCGTGTCTGAGAACTCGTGCAGAAGGACGTATTCACGGCTGCTGAAGCCAAACTTGAGGACATCTTTTTCTTTGAGTTCATAGTACCGCTGGGGATCGATACGCTTGTTGTTCAGATAAGTGCCATTGCCAGAGCCAAGGTCAATAATGTAAGGCTTTACCCTCCGACCTGTGGTGCCATCTGCCCGTGTAAACTCCATCAGTCTGAAGAAATAAAGACAGAATAATAGATGTGATTTATTTGTAAATGAGCAGCATAATTAAACAATCATTCATTGGTCAAAACTAATAGCAAATCACCACAGGTTGCCCCTACACTGACTGAAGTTATCAAATCAAAAACAAAAGAAAACAGAATAAAAACAACCTTTGCTGATGATTGTTATCCCTACCTATACTGGAACACTGCATGTTGTTTGGAACAGGATGGGTGATCAATTGGGATGTCAGCAATTCTTCTCTGCCGCCCCAACAAATAGGCACTCTGTCTGTGAATGTACATGACTGGAAGAGCCTCATCATTCTTGAAAGGGTATAGTCGCCATCTACGCTTTGGAATGCGGGCCTCAGGTGGCTCATTGTACTTGATCACCACTCCCCGAAATGTGTTGGTGTCTTCTGTGAGGGCCCCCGAAAGTTCAAAGTTTGGCTTCTCTTTCTCAGTGGGAGGAGCGCTTGCATCATTGCTCCCTCCTTCAGACCTCTCAAAGTCACGTTCTTGGTTTTCTTCACGTCGCTGACGATTTTCCCTGCGTCGCTCGTCATGCTGCTGTCGCTCAGCTTGTTGGGATGCAAGAGCATTTCGCTCCCGATGTCTCTCCCCACCACGCTCTCTCTCTCGTGGCCTATCTGATTCCCACCTGCTCCGTCTGTCCTCTGGTTGATCATTTCTTTTTCTTCTTTCATCGCCAGTAGCTCTATGCTCATCTCGTTCCTGTGAAATGTATTTGGAAAATTTACTTAGTTACAATTTTGAACAGTTATTACTGCCACAGACGCTAAACTGTATTACCCTTTAATATGGAAAAGTGGGCTCCATTTTGTCTGACATATGCCATTACTGCCATTTGCCTCTGATAAACATTAAGATAGGACAGCTGTAGCCCAATGTTGGCTCTGTACACAGAAAACAAACCGTCTCAGACTGTCAGTAGCATGTGATAGTTGAGTACTGGGGTTGAACTAGTTAAATTCCATTAGAGTAATGTATAAGGTTATACCACCGAGATAAAAGCAGGTTACCAACAGTGACTTTTCACTGCAGTGTTTGTCAATCATGAAACTAATCACCCGCTTTATTCTAACATCGCCGTGGTGAGGACTGCGACTTCTCCTTTTTCTCGGAGATCTGCTGCTTCTCCTGGCAGGAGAGGTTTCCCTTCTACCTGGTGAACGGTCCCTCGTCCTGGCAGGTGACCTAAATAAAGAACACAAAAGACCGTTAATCCACCGTTCACGTGATTTTTTTTCGCCGTTAAAATGCAACTGGTGACTGTGCTAGCTGAATTAAGTATTTGAAGCCACGTACTCGTCACGGCTGTCAAGTTGATCAGTATTACACATGCGGCAAAAATTAAGATGGTAACGTGACTTTATTGCACACACCTGCTTGTTCCTCCTCTCTGTGGACTGGAGTTGCCGGGGGATCTCGACCTGGAGCGGCGTGATCTCTGTGGCCTAGCAGGGCTCAGTTTCTCCTGCTTTATCTTCACTTCGGCTTCACGCTCCGGAGTTTCTCTTCGCCTGTGTCGCTTCTCTTTGGCCATGCTTATAAATAATTATCCCAATTTGACCGCTGTGTAACTTAAAAAACATCCATTTTAATCTAGACCGCTGTATGTACAAAAAACAAAAGCTTCGGTATGTAACAAACTTCGCCTGTTATGCCGAGATTACGCACTTCCGCTTCCTGTGGTTCGCCGAGAATTAAGCTCCGCGAGTGGTTGCTGTCCACGTTTCGTTTGTTCCGACATGACAAGCCGGTTATTTTATTTCCTGTACAGTGGACAAAGGCTAAATTGTTTATTGTAGCAAAAAGCTGGGGAGAGTGTTTCCTTATTGGAATTTTTGTTTAACACACAACCCAGCCTGTAAACACAACAGGCACATACATAGCAAAACAGTTAAATGCCAGCAGCTGTCTTTTTTTTTTTAAAGTAAAAAAAAATATGTATATATTTAATGTTTTTTTATGCCCCTTATTTCAATTTATCTCAAAGGAAATTTAAAAAAAGAGTGCACCAACAGCCTTTACTGGCTGAACCCAATGTTGAACCTAAGCATTCGTTCCGCTCGATTACATAAAAAAAAACCTGGACACTGTTGCCTGGACAACCCAAACAATGAGCATGATCTTTCTGTAACTTAAGGATAGAACACGAAGTTTACAGTTTTAGCGTATAGCTTTATTTACCCCCTCCATTGTAAACTACAATGATTCCTCCAGCCGACTCGCTGCTGAAATACGACAACCCAGTTTTGGTCAGTACCAGCACAGACACAAAATCACCAAAGGTGAGTTTATCGAGCCAGTCGTGTTTAGGGCACGTGGTACAAGTAACTTGATTGTAGTAGTTCCGCGCAGGGATACACAAATGAATATAAAAGTTACGCAAACTCCCGACTAAGGGCCTGAATAGTTTAAGGCAATCATATCTTCATCTAGTTACTATATAATGTACATGCTACCATTACATGATGTTATTAGCCCTGAGTACACGCTGTCAGTCATCATGCTAAATAATGAGTTTGTAAGTGTATGAATGAGTTGCAAGGTAGTTTCTTAGGGTGTGGATTATAATGAGTCTATGAAGAGGTAGCCATTTGAAAATAAAATCAGGGTACTATTATGTTTGAAAAATATCGTATTAAAATCTTTCACTACAGGGACGCCCTTTGAAAGTAAGCTCTCAGCAGTTTCTTGACTCTACACCTGTTCCACCACCTCCTAAACTAAAATCGGCTTCTACTGAGGCTACCAAGCAGGAAAATGAGGAGATCCTCAACATCATCCTCCCACCCAGGTAGAGATCTTATAACAGAGATCGTATCCAATAACATATTGTTTAGCAAGCTCAAAATTTCTTAACTTGTGCCATTTCAGGGAATGGACAGAGGAAAACCAAATGTGGCTGCAGAAAGTGTCCAGTGCACCTTGTACAAGAACTGATGTGTTGCACCTACAGGAACTCCTAGACACAAAACTGCAGCAAAGACAGGCCAGAGAAACGGGCATCTGCCCTATCCGCAGGGAGCTCTATTCCCAGTGTTTTGGTAAGGAAGAGGCTGAGATGCTGCCAATTACTGAGGTTAGAATCAATGCACATAAATACAGTTTCATAAGTTTAAATTTTCTTGTCATTTTCTTTCTTTTGAGATGAATTAATCAGACAGGTAACCATCAGTTGTGCTGAGAGAGGTGTGCTGCTGTTGCGGGTTAGAGATGAGATTCAAATGACTATCGCTGCCTACCAGACGCTGTATGAAAGCAGCACAGCTTTTGGCATGAGGAAAGAACTGCAGGCTAAGGAGGGCAAGGCTGACATGGAAAACAGAGTAAGGGCATCGAGTTCCTCATGTCTTATAAAATCAGTGAAACACAGGGGTACAAAATCTATTTTTTTTTAAACACTGGGCACTTTATAAATAATAAGCAATTTACTTTGCCACTCATGTAGTTTAACTGTCATTTAGGTAGGAGTCCAACAGAGAGCACTATTTCTCTATGTTAGTTACTGTACAATGACAGTGTCTGCAGTGCTCTTTACAGATTCTGCATAAAAAAAACCCCAAAACTTAAAAGTGAGCTTGCTTGCTCTTGCCCTGTGTGTGTGTGTGTGTGTGTGTTGTATATTCAGATTTTGGATCTAGAAAATGAAAAACAAGAACTGAAGAAGCAGATGAGCGAAGAGAAAGCCAAATGGGATGCTGTTGAGAAGAGAGAAGCTGAAAAACACAAGATGGAGGAAAAGAGGTACAATGAAGAGATTCAGTACCTGAAGAGAACCAACCAACAGCTTAAGGTGACTTCTTACAATTACACATCAGAGAATAATTATTATCACAGCTCTTTTGTCTAAAGATTTTTTAACCACCTTTTTGTCTTTTCAGGCCCAACTGGAAAGGATAATTTCACCAAATAAGTGAAAAAACAAACAAAACAAGAACTTTGCTGCCATTTCTCAGTAAAGGATGTTATTAAGTTGTAATTCATCTTATTGATTGATGCATTGAACGCAGTGAAATTTACAAATGTTTTATTGCTCTGGTATAACAAGTATACTTCAAACAACAACTGCACAAGTCTCTTGAACGTCAAGAGAGCAGTACACCTGTAACTGATGAATGAAATGTTATTCAAATACAGTTCTGCACTGAGGGGAGAGTGACAACTTGATTAAAACCACAGAACCCCTAGTTAGTTTTCCACCTTCTACCAACCTTTTTTCCAATAAAAAAGTCATTTTTCTAATTTAAATA
This sequence comes from Andinoacara biseriatus, assembly GCA_015108635.1. NCBI lineage: Eukaryota > Metazoa > Chordata > Actinopteri > Cichliformes > Cichlidae > Andinoacara > Andinoacara biseriatus. The sequence goes on along the minus strand of VUQJ01003160.1, from coordinate 33,282 downwards.
CAGATTTATTACATGTTGTGTGTGTTTTTTAAATTAAACTCCAGTCTAATGCTTTGATCTCTTGGCGTTTTGACCTTCTGTGGCTGATCCTGGGACTTTTTTGTTCTTGTTCTTGTTTTTCACATTGTGAGTTTCATAATAACGTATGCCAACTTTCTTCGTCTTCTGAGCACGGTCCATTGCTCTTCTCTGTACAGAAAGATTAAAGAGAAAAAGAAAAGAAAAAAGTGAAGTCTTCTTCTAAAAAAAGACCAGAGCTTTTCATTTCCAATTCTATTCCATCATGTAAGAAGAACAAACATTCACCTAATGTGCGTATCCAGAGAAATCTGGCCTGTTTGACATCAGAGAGAACAAACACTGCATACCTGTTTAGATGTGAGTCTGATCGGCCGGGCTGGCTCCTCTTTCTCCTCAGCTTTCCTCTTCTTACCCCTCTGGTTTGGAGCTGAATTCAAACAGATCAGATGTCATTGCCTGAATGTCAACTTGACGTACTCATACAAATATAAAGTTTGTGCAGAATGGGACATATCATGTTGATAAATATCGTGGAATCAGTAATTGATTATTATGTTGGAACTGTAGAAGTTTTATTGGACCTTAACCACATCTGATAAAGACTTTCCCAAAATTTTTACATCCAGAACTATACAAAGTCATAACAAACAAGCTGACTGACTACCTTTCTTCTGTGGTTGCTTAGCCGCTGCCGATTGTTTAGTCTTGGTGTCTGTGAACACTTTGTCAGAAAGCGCCTTAGGTATCCTGTGCAAAGAGATGGAAAAAAGCTAATCATTACAAAGCAAGGCAAACAGTTTATGCATGTTGGGGTCAGCTGAAATGTACAGTAATTAAATTAGGCTCAGATTAACTATGCAGTGGTTACTTGACTTTGTTCTTCACTGTGTTCTGAAATTCAACACAAGGATTAAAAGAACACAAAAGTTATGCCAGAAGGCCACCGAAGAGACAGTCAAAATGATGACTGCTAGTCATCAGTGGCTTAAAGGCTGGTTAGCACGGACCACCTAAAATGCATGGCATCTCTCTGTCTGACAACTTCATATTGCATTACTGGACAAAACACAATGGTGGCAATACACAAGACAGAAAATATGCGAGTGAGGTTTGGGCTTCAGCAGACTGACCGGATTGCAGAGAAGCGATTGGATTTGGCTCGGTCCAAAAACTGCTTGTACTTGGCGATTTTCGCATCCAGCTCACGTATGACCTCACGTGAACTCTTGTTGCCATTTGACTTGTCAGTTTGAGAGGCTGTGGGCTCAGAGATGTCAGTCTCTTCATCAGCTGGTTCAACACTTGTCCCATCTTCCTCATTGCATTCATCTTCGTCCTTGTCCTCATCTTCCTCACCATCAGATCCAGAAAAGTCAGACATGTCCAGATCAGGCATGTCTACGGGAACCAAGTCTTCCTCACTGAACTCAGGAGCCACACTGATTTTGCCAAAGTTCTGTCGAACATTAGCCAGAATCTTCTGGACCTTTTCCTTCTGTCTCTGCTGCTGTTCCTCATGTTCCTCTGAGATGGCATCTGGATTGTCTGGCTGTTCCTTCTGTATATGCTCCGCTGCCTCTGATGGTCCTGCAACTGGCAATGGCTTCTCATCCTAGGGAAAATATAGCAATAGAAACAGGTTTACACAGAGGGAACAGTTAAAAAAGCCCAAGTGAGAAATTGAGTGAACTCCTACCTCTTGATCTCCCTCAGGTCCAGGAGGTTTCACAAAGAAGGGGATGCGTCCTCGCTGCCAGTCATTCAACACCATTTTAGAGACTGTGGCGAGATCTGGCTCACCCCCCTATGCAATAACAAGAATAGATTGCTAAGACATCTTAAGACTCAGTGGTTTAGGTGCACTTTGCTATTTAAAGCTGGAGCTGAAGTAGGCAGTATGTTTTAACAAAAAAGAAAGAAAAAGAAATCCAGTGTTTTAGAGGCAACTGCAGTCTTGCGCTACTTTTGGAGTCTATTTTCAGACTTTGAAACTTTTACCATTTAGTGAAAGGAGAAAGAGTCCAAGTAGAAAGAAAATTTTGGCAGTACAATCAGTTAAGCAGTGGGTTTCCATCTGGTGAACAGGAGTTCATCATGTCCTGCGTGCAGAATGAACTCTTAACTTTTATTTATATATCTCTATAGATATATATTTATATCTCTCTCTCTATATATATATATATATCACATACATGCACCTTAACTCATCTGGTGGTGAGCTAATAACAGAGGGGAGACCTGTAAGGAGAGGGCTGTTTATGTTTCAGCTCTGGCTTTTCTGGATTTCTGCCTTCTGCATATGTCAGGGCATATGTCATGTCAGTCAGACAGACAGTTTTAGAGAAATGAGGCACTCAGAGATTCCTAAACTGAAGCCTATTAGAGATATGTGCAGCATCAAAGTTCAAAGAAACACAACTTCAAGGGGGAAAAGTTTGTAAAAACCTGCTTATGGGGCAAAGTCAGCAATCTTTTTCAGTTGTGTTTTTAATCGGTTAAGACCGGTGATTCTATATCTGACAGTGACCATTGAAATTTAAGTTTATTTGATAATGATTCATTATCTAAATGAACTGCTCACCAAACTGCACATAGGCATTAAAAAACTTGCTTCTATAAGGACTTTGAGACAGCACATTATAAACAAGCTGAAAATCAAGCTTTGCTGTTACTCTTGCAAATGAAAGTGGACAGTTTAAATACTCTGGTGTGGTTCTAAAACTGCAAACAAATAATTTGAAATGATTACATGGGTGACAAATTAAAGGAAAATCCTTAATTCTTTTTTCTTCTTTACATCATTAGACTGTAGTTGTTGGGGCTATATACTTTAATGTGCAGCACTTTGGTCAACTTTGTTGTTTTAAATGTGATATATAAATAAATTTGACCTTGACCTTATGAAGCAAATACAGTTTCAAGTACAGCCTTAAATAAGAAAATGAACCTTTAAAAGTTTCCCAGTGCGAAATGCCAGTTTTTCGAGAAAGTCTTCAGTAGAGTTCCAAGTAGGGATGCGGTAGGTCTTCTGAATGTATTCTGGTTTGGCCCGTTCCAGTACTGCACCGATGTGCTCCTCTGGGTTCTTGATCTTTTCCACTTGAACCTTTTTTAAAAAAAAAAAAAAAAGAGGGAAGGAGTAAAATGAGTAATTTAAGACATGAACCTGCAACCTTTCAGTTACGGGGATTGTATGGTCGAACCGCTGATGCCCAAAAAGGATTCTGAGGATCAGAAACAGAGCTGATTCAGACATTTAGGTATGAGCATTATGAAGCCCAAACCACTTTAAAGTCTCAGTTCATTACCCTCCAAATCCTCTGGACCGTCAAAAACACCACATTAACAGTTGATAGATTAGTTACCAGGACAATATTTCTGAGACCCGTGCTTAGCTTTTCAGATGCTACAGTGTTTCCAGTGTTATGGGAAGTGCAAATAAATTCACATTCCTTATTGTACTGCAGTGGCAGATATCACAAAACCCAGACACATTAAAAAATAAAATAAAATGAGACTTACTACTCCTTTCAAAACAATATCAGATTCACTGTCTTCTGAAGGGTAGACAACACCAGGGCAGTCAATGAGGAAGATGCGCCTCATCAAAGTGATGTACTGCCACACCTTAAAAAAAAAAAGAGAAAGAGATTAAAGCAGTATGTATGGTCAAAGTCATTCAGTCTCGCATAAGATGAGGAATTCATTTTTATCATGTTGGTATGATCTGATCTTAAAATACAAAAAAGATGAAGAAATAATGAGTGAGAAAACAAAATATACTTGATCCACAAAAGGGCTACAGATCATAAACTTGTTTGGCTTTCACAATTGTAGAGTATGTGCTGAGAATCAAACGAGTTGGGAAAAGCGGGCCCATGAGAGTCACTGGATAGGTGTGCAAAAAAAATGCTCGGTTGCGGTCCAAGTTCACAGTTTTGGCTCTAAAGGTAAATCTATTTTTCCCCTTACTTTCCCCTTGACCGGTCTTTGTACACTGGGGTTTCAAACCTCCTTTTGTTTCCAAAAAGGATAAACAGAGAGGAAATGAAGGATAAAAAGTGGTTGTTTTTATTCAGCAATGTCTCTACTTAGATTTTCAGTAATATTAAAATGTTGTACCCATCAACAATTACTCAATTAACCTCTTTTGTCACAATTCAGGAATTGTGGTGGGAAAAAAACCCCAAAGGGGTTAAGCAGCAAGTGGCATGCATGTTTTCACTTTACGTCACCTCCTAATCAGATCAAAAAATGATTCATCTCTTCATAAAAAATATAAACCACAATCTAACTATGACCCTGGCAACTTAAGTACTGTAGCTGAAATGATACCTTGAACTTACCTTTGTTTCTCCAGCAAGAGGTGCAACGTTGCAAACCTTCTTTGACCGCAGAGTGTTAATGACTGAGCTTTTTCCAACATTTGGATAGCCAATGAAACCCACACTTATTTGTTTCTTGTCTGTGTGAAGCTGTGGGAAGGAGAAAAAGAAAGTCATAGATTGAGAGGCAGAGTACACCTGAACAGGTCGCGGAGAAACTTTCACACTCGCAACTGACCAATTGAGAATCACCGTTCAACATAATCCCACTAACTGCATGTCTTTAGACTGTGGGAGGAAACTGGAGTACCCGGAAAGAACCCATGCAAACACGAAAAGCACATGTAAACTCCACATTTTTTGTAAAATTATTGTATTTGGAGGACAAAACATCTGCTTACCTTGCCAAACTGCCTGAGCAGCTGGATGAGGGAGCCCTTACCAAATGAGTTGGTGAGGCTGGCATGGAAAGCCAAAGTGGGATATTCTTGGGACAAAACAGCTACCCAACGTTTCTGGTTCAACAATGAGTAGAGACCAAAATTGAATAATAAGAAACAATAACCACAACCAGTCAAACCAGAGGGGTGTGCTGTAAATATCTTACCGTGACCCAGGTTGGGACAAGGTCACATTTGTTTAGAACAAAGATCAGATGTTTCCAGGGTTTCTCTTTCTTTAGATATGTCTCTATGCTATTGGAACGTGTGCCCATAGGATCTCGGGCATCTAGTACTTGAATGATGACGTCAGACGAGTCAATCACCTGTTTAAAAAAAAAAGAAAAATCAGGACTTGAGAATGACACCACAACACTTCACTGCAGTAACATACTGCACAGGATGGAGAAGATACCTTGTAAAGTTCTCCCCAGATTCTCTTGGACTGACCCTTTTTAAAAATCTCCTCACGAGCTTCTTCCCTTTAGCAAAATCATAAAGTAGAAGGCATTTAATGGTACCAATAGATGGGAAAACAAAACAAAACAATAGAAATATTTTTAAAAAAGTTTTATATTTAGAGGAATCTTACCGGACCCCCGTGTCCTCGGTAACCAGGTCTCTGTCATTTTCTGCATTGTAACTCAGGGCTGAGGCCTCAGCTTGCTCTACAAGATCCTTGACATCCTCCACTAGCAGACTGGGTTTCTTCCTTTGAGCCTTTGGTCCAAAAGTGATCTCAAAACCCTCCGTGTCTAGAATGTGCACTTTTGAGTTCTGCAGTTATAGACAGACAGAAACGTTTGTGACTTTAACAGTTTTTATATTAACAGTGAACAGCTCTGCCGGTAATATATAGAGAGCAGGACATGTTTCCTTATATGTTATTTGTTTACATAATCAGAAAGAATTATCACTGTGGATTTAATGCGACTGGGGAGCTTGAATTTTGTTCTTTCTAGCATGAACAACACGCAGGACTATACAATACAACTGGAATGCAAAAAAGCAATATCCATTTAAATATAATATTGCAGAAACATAAGGTAAGCCCCCCCCCCACACACACACACACACAAACCAGTTTTGATAGTCACAAATATACA
>VUQJ01003160.1:7244-17603 GCA_015108635.1 Andinoacara biseriatus | reverse complement strand
AACATTTACAGGTTTTAACTGGCAGCTCATACATAATCATCCCATCACTGACACGCAGCCCTGAATCTTTTCTGATGTTAGTGAAAAGAAAAAAAAAATACCTTGGCTACTCTACTGCCAGGCCTCCAGGTAAAGGTAGTAACTGAATGTAGGTTATGGAAAACTGAGGTTTTACAAGAAGTAATTTTGTTACCTAAAACTGCTTCTTAATCACTTTTGGTTAGTATTTTGCCTGATGAGATTGATATCACTTGATAAACATGTGGCAACGATTACAGGGAAATAGGCCTAAGAGGTTTAAATAACCACAATTTGAAAGGATTTTAATGGAACAAAACTAAGGGTAAACCACATCACATGACTGATCTAACAGAGACAGGCTTGTGTCCTGCACTTCACACAGAAACTGAGCATTAAAGAAGAGTTCTCCCACAATATTAAAGACAAGCCCTGTCTATCTTCCTCGTAGTTAAAACAACTTTGACTTTTTCTTCCAGCCTTGCATGTCATGAAACATGCACCAAGAAAGGTAAGAATGCACATTATCCACTGCTATTTAGTGGAACAATAAAATAATTACGTTCTGATAAGAAAAAGTTGTGTGTCAAGAGTTTCTCAGAAACAATACTATTCTTAAGTGAAAGGCAAGAATGCTTCCTGCCCTGCAATCTTGATGAACCAGCCCCCTCTGGTTGTTGTTTCAGCATTTGCTCATAGCAGCTATATTTCAATCACCAGTTTATCTAAGTCAAACATGAATTTCTCACTCCAAAAAGCAAAGATGAGCTGTTGTGGAGCACTGACTGTACATCTGATTAGCAGAAACAACTTTATCATTCATGTAAACACAATTTTTAACTTTACTACACAGTTTCAGTAATGGAATCATGGATTTGCTATGATGTAAACTTGAAGGGTCAGTTCAAAATACATGTTGCTTGGCAAGGTTTGCATAGGTCCTGTGCCATAATCCTGCTTGCCAACAGTCTTCCCCACTTGAATTGAAATAGTGTTCACTGGAGGTGGGCACCACCACCCCTCTCTCTTTTCACTGATTGTTTTTGTGTGGTTTACCAAGCAGCTTGTCTCTTGCATTTATCTGCTGCCTTTTCAGTTAGATAGGGACAACAGAGAAGCCTATTTGGACAGAGGTCTGTGTCACCACATGGATATGGCTGCCACTGCTGAGGTCATGCTATGAAAGGAAAATGGAGCACTACTGTTTCCCCTAAGCACTTTGAAACACAAGCGATTACGCTGACTGATCTGTCCAAGAGACCCTGGATGGTGAGGATCAAAGGCAGCCTGCAGACCACCTTGAACTTCTCTTGGCAGTAGACTTGGTTTGTAGGGGAAGGAGACGCGCTGGGAAAAGGAGCAGAAGCGCTGTGCCTCTCATTCCCATCCTGATCTTCGTGAGAACAGTGGCTCTTTGAGTTCGGATCCTCCCTTACTTCAAGTTTGTTTTCTCTAAGCTTTCAGTGTCACATTTAAATCTATGAAGATGAGTGATTGGGGAAAAGAGGCCTCAATTCAAAGATAAATTAGAGAACTCAGCTCGGAAAACCTGGCTTCACTGATTCACTGCCTTACTCTTGCACAACCTAAGTAGACGTAATAAATCGGGTGGTTCTCCACGGTTAAACAATTGGTCTCTTTGGCCCTGGTATTTTGGTAGGTCTTCCTTCCTCATGATAGCTGAATGAAACTGTTAGAACTTGGCACGGAAAGGGCACAAGAAATTCAGAGAAAATACATCCCTAAATATTATATTACCACTTCCTACAAATAGCTGTTGTATGTTATGCAGCAATAATTTCATACTTGTTACATATATTAAAAAAACAAACATTACAAATGTTTCTTGGTTTCATAATTGTTATAGCAATTTCCCTAAGGTTTTTTGAATTCTGTTAAAAAGGAAAAATATGGAAAATCACAGAAGGATGTAACAGGAGTAAGTAAAATGCTGGAACAATTAGCTCCTAAATTCCTATCTATGGGCCAGTAGTGTGGTTTGGCAGACACATTACCCCTCTTTTTCCCCATGACAAACACACGCATATGTCCAGCAAGACAAATTTGGTGCTTAACTGTAGGGTGGCTCTAAATGGCACAAACTCTTTACAAACCAACTGAAAAGAAAAGCACAAAGAGGAACATCTGGGATAAAGAATATGTATCCCACACTCAAAAAAAACACACCAGTCAGGCGGTTGCTGAATTTGCACATTTGGACTCTAATGTATATCTCTAAAATGACTCATTTAAATTAGTCATGTTAGCCAGTTGATGTTCCCTGCCTTATGGCATCTTCCAAATAATAAAGCCTCAGGTCCAGATGGTATTCCAGCAGAGTTTTATAAAGAATATCCACCTATGCTAGCAACCACTTTTTTTCAGAATGGTGACTCAAATTCAGAACAATCACACACTATCTCCAAATATGAACCCTGCTAACATTAGCCTGCTTATTACACAAGGCAAAAACCCTACACTCCCATTCTACCACCCAATCTCTCTTATTAATGTAGACCTTAAAAATACTGTGCACAGTCCTTGCCAGAAGATTAGAAAAAAAATCACTTTATCCATTATCCATCCTGACCAAATATTTTTTTTTATCAAGGATTGACACTCAGCCAATAATGCACGCAGATTAATACATGTAATAGATTACTGTTCCATTAAAAAATTAGAAACCATAGTTTTTTCATTAAATGCAGAGAAGGCATTTGACTGGGTAAACTAGAAAATTCTACTAGCAGGTTTGCACAAATTTGGATTTGGTTCATCCTTGATAAACTGGAGCAAAACACTTTACAGCTCTCCAAATGCACGTATTAGGACAAACGATCTTACTTCCAAAAGCTTCAGCCTGCAAAGGGGAACCAGACAGGGCTGCCCACTCTCTCCCTCACTTTTTGCCATCTTCATTGAGCCACTAGCAGCAGCAATCTGACAAAATGTAGATATTACAGGAATTCAAAGTGAAAATAAAGACCATAAGATAAGCTTATATGCTGATGATGTATTCATTTTCATTGGGAACTTACAAATCTCTCTTCTGAAGACAATCACACTTATAGATAAGTTCCCATCTATATCAGATTACTCCTTCAGCTGAAGGAAATCAACAGTTTTGCCTTTGAATTGTAATCTTCAGAAGACCACCACATCACAACATTAAATATTTAGGAATGCATTTTTCCACCAGGATCTCAGACTTGGGATGGTTTAATCATATTCCTCTACTAAAAACAATATAGGATGATCTCACTTGTTGGAATAATTCACCTGTATTTCCCATTGGGAGGGTTAAAATGATGATTCAGCCTAAAATCAATTATCTCTTTTCACTGTTCACAAACCCTCTGTTGCTCGGTTTAAGTCACAAGTCTCAAACATTTCAAATTATGGAAAAACAAAACATCATGAATAAGTTTAAAAACTCTACAAAAGCCAAAACACAATGGTGGTCTAGAATGTCCAAACTTTTATCACAATTTCTTAGCCAAATCAAGCTTGTTAGACAACCATGGTTGGACCTAGAACAAGCACTCTGTGGAAAATTAAAAATCTCAGATCTGCCTTTCATTAGCTCCAGTATCAAACATCATAACTGCTTTAAAAGCTTTAACATAAACACCTCTCAGCCTGGTGGGAATAAAAAAAAAACTAGTCTTCACTTATCCCAAGTTAATTAAAGCCCATTTGGATCGATCCTGATATATGCCATAAAAAGAAAGTACTAAATTTTCTAGCATGGCAACAGAAAGGAATAAAGAATCTAGAGCATGTTATTCAAGACAGAAGCTTTATTTTATTCCAAGAACTTATTTTCAAAATAAGAAATCAGCAACAGTAAATTTCTTGAATATCAGCAATTGAAGAACATCATACAGGGAAAATTAAATTTAAATCTACTGAACTTAGAAATGTCTATATGGGTAACATAATTTTTAAATATCTGTACCCCTAAATTGTTATCAAAATATGCAAGTTAATATTAAAAATAAATGAGCCTATGGAGAATTGATAGAGCTCCTCTTGTAAAAGCAAATACTGTATGTTGGGAGAACAGTGCATTCGAATCCTGATTTTGATTGCGATAACTGCCAACAGTCAGACAAGACAGGCTTTTAGAAAAGAAAAAAAAAATACTGCTCGCGATTATATTTCTAGTCAGTTTACTCTTTATTTATTTAGTATGACTGATTTTTCCTTGTTTCACACTTTTATCTACAAAAAGATGTAACATTTTATTTTTTTGCTATATAGATCTGGTGTAGGTCTGGATGATGCCTTATTTTCCAGAATGGCTTCTACTTTGCTTAAGCTGCCTGTTCTGTACAGTGGTGACTATTAAGGCCTTTACACACAGGATGCATAAAATCTGCTGTGTTGGATGAATGAACCCAGAAGCTGTGTTTTGTCCTTTTCTTGTTTAGAAACATCAGGACCAGCTCATCATCGCTTGCAAGTGCATTTTCGGAGAAAGAATTATTCGCATAAATGCAACGTGTTGGGTATGTATATATGTTACACAAGTTTGCAAGAGAAAATTTTGAAATTTCGTGTCACTTTTTCACAACTCACTTGGTGTGTAAAGGCATTTACTGAGCTTTTTTTCAATTATTTTATCTGTTTCACTGAAATTTATAGAACATATAATTTTAAGAAAAATGGTGTATTATTATGAATCATACTCAAAGGCCTAATCTACAATTTATGCTGCGGTTTGCATTACCAAGCATGTGTGTGGTGTTTCTCTGCTTTGAGTGATCTGTGTAGGAGTACTTGGTGTGTATATCCCAAAGGTCTTCTAAAAGGTTGGATGTCTGTTTTTTTATGTCTGTTTTTTTTTCAGTTAAGTGAAAAATGTGCTAAATGTTTTATCTCTCTGTGGTGAAAATGAAATGCTTTAAAACTAATTTTTAATTTTAATATTTTACAGATATCTGATATTCGCTCTGAAAAACTGAGTAATCAATCTCCACTTTGCTCTGTCACTGCAAAAGTTATTGGTAAATAATCAAAAAGTATTTACTTTAGCTGTTTAATCTCATTTTGTTGTTTTCAAAAATACTCTGTATGATGATTATGTGGCAAATGTATTTAATTTTCCAAACTTAATGGTCACCAAAATTTTTTATCTGTTGCGTAATTTTGTTCAAGTCACCAATAAATGAGGAATGAAGAATGAAGAAAACATGCTGTAGGCCTGGCAAAAAGCAGCCTGTAGGGTGTGTTTTCACTCCAGGACTGGCAAAGGTACTCTCATAAAATACACTTTCTGGCAAGCTCGATTACACAGTGAAGACCAATTTTCGACAAGACAAAAAGTATAAAAGATAAAAAGATACTATTACAGTCTCTAAGCTGTGTCTTTTGTTCATACACTCAAAATAGTTCAGAAGATATCTGGCTAAGCAGGCCCATTTATAAAAAAAAAAAAAGGATTTATTGTCAAACTTATGAATAAAAAAATAACAAACATAAAACAATACATCTGCAGTTTCTAATAAGATATTCAGTAATGCAAGTATAAAGCAGAGGTGGCAAAAGTACAGGTATACTTAAGTAGAAGTGCAGATGCTTGTGTTGGAAAAAAAACTCTTTAATTTGCAGTCATACATAAACAGAAAAATTTGTACAGTCAGGGGTTAAGGTGAGATTTGGCAAGTAGGGGAACACTCAGATTGGCTGTAATGGCTCAGTGTGGGAGTGTGTGTAGAATCCAGAAGTAGTGAAGTACAAATACTTTGTTACTGTACTTAAGTAGGTTTTCAGGTATCTGTACTTTACTTAAGTATTTTTTTTCTGACAACTTTTTACTTTTACTCCCTACATTTCCACACAAGTATCTGTACTTTCTACTCCTTACATTTTCAAAACAGACTCATTATTTTAGGAAGAAGAGGACTGCAAAACAAACTGAGGCATACTAACTTTGCATAATTCAAAGATCGTATGAAAATACTGCAGTTTAGTGAAGGATAAACAGGTTAATTACTGTATTTACAGTAAATCTCTGTAATGGACTGGTGCACAGTGTCTGTGTTCATGGTCAGAGGTTACATGAAGTGTAGCAGAGATGAATTTCAATCAAAGCTGCTGATGCTTTGATTCATTCACTGAATTTAACATATACAACCTGTATACCGTGAGTGTAGGGGATGAAAATCAGCCAAGAAAGCTTGTGAAATACTGGGTTACATCTTTTTGAATTCAGTTCATCCACACGGAACAGTAAACCTCAGGGCAGCAGCCGGTCAGCTGATCACAGCCTGCACACCCAGAAAATTTACTGGAGCTCACAATAGAAAGTTGTGATTCTTCCCCCACACGGAGCCACTACATTTTTGCATTTAGGTGTGGAGACACTAGACCTCCAAAGAGTAACTTTTGCTGTCTTACTTTGAGAATACACATCAGAGCCTATTCTTTTTCACTTTTACTTGAGTAAAGAAGTTGAACCAGTATTTAAATTTTTACTAGAGTATTTTTTAACACAAGTATTTGTGCTTCCACATAAGTACACAATGTCAGTACTTTTGCCACCTCTGATAGAGTAACTCACAATCATTTCTATTGTGAACAGTATATTTTCTTTGTGTACATGCTGTGATCAGCTGGCCTGTGCTTCTAATGCTGCTCTGAAGTTTACTGCTCTTTGTAGAGTTACACAACTAAATTCAACAAAATGTAATCAGGTGTTTCACAGGCTGTCTCGGCTAATTTTCATTCTTTCCTTATAATAGTTTTGTTTCTTCTCATTTATTGTAGCATAATTATAAAGTTCACCTAAAATTCTCATTGCCATCAGTGCAGTTACCAATATAGTTAGAGACCATTTTTACATCAGTCAATAATTCCTTAGTACCTTTCTTAAATAACCAGGATCGAACACAGTCCAAAGGATGATTGATGGAAATTTTTATTAACATGTTGCCAAACTGGAGTGTTAAATGGCATCAGACTTGCAGGCCTCTTTGAAGATTTTTATTTGGTATAATTGTCAGAGGCCACAACTCAACTGTTTTTTACAAAATAAATCAGGACTGACATGCAATCTAAAAAAATCCTAAACGTCTTGACATTCTTGGTTGCAACTCAAAGTACTGTCCACAAATATTCAAAACAATGTCATACAGCCAATGCCCTCTGACCGAAGGCCAATCATAACTTTCTATACCCTTGAGGGTAGATTTATTTTAACCCATACATGGGGATTAAGCTTTTCTTAAATTTTAATTCACCTCTTTATGCAGAAGTCCTTATAAAAGTGGTCAAAAATTAATCTGAAGTGATAATGTCTGTTGGCCCCCTGCCGTGTAATATATGAGATCTGAAATATTGGCTTTGACAGGGGAGTTAGAATAAAAAGCCAATCTTTGTCTGTCTCCAAGAGGAACTAAACCTGAGTCTGTAGGAATGTTCCAAACCATAGAGAGATTCCCTGGTGCAAATCAGAACCCGGACGTGTAGACCATTGTGAAGGGATTATTTGTTCCCATGAAGTCCTTATGCCCTGCAGCCCACCCTTTTCCTTCTCCACACTCGTTTTTGTGTTTGACTCTACTCCCTGGGTCCACTGAACTGGGAAAATTAGGCTTTGCTGTTTGAAGATTCATATCCATTTATTACATGACTCAGGATATGTTGGTATTATGTGTCGGTAGGACGTTAAAAAAGAAAAGAAAAGAAAACTGTTTCCATGGCCACAAACCCCATTTTATTTTTTCGGACTCATCCCTGTTCTCTCATGGTTTTAGCTTGACTTGACCTCAGAAAAGAACAGAACAATTTGCCACTGGCTGAAGTTTTGGCACTGAGGCAGCCCTAGCCAACCACAACACTTTCCGTGGTGGGCCTGAGGACCTGTAAATTAGAGAAGATTGCCCAAACCCTTAGTTTTTCATGAATTAATTGAATCTAATGGGGTTTTTTTTATCCAGGCAAAAAAGAGAGGATTTGGCATAGCCTAAACTGTCTGGCTGTACAGAATCCCACAAATTTTGTACCATATTTTAGTGTAAATGAGGTCAGTCTGCCATTCTGCTCACTCAGTGTGTCTGCAGGATGAGGAGAGATGAAGACACTCAGCTTACTGCTTTGTTGTTTTGCACTGGAATAGTGTTGCATTGAACCCTTCCAAAGTCCTGAGCCTGGTAGCCTATTTATGGGCTTTTTCATGCCTCAACTACTTTCAAAAACATTCCATCATTTGTGCACCATTAAATCTGGTGTAGATGGATATGAGGTTCCCTGGATGACTCTTTCAGGTCTCCTAATCTTGGATGCAATTTTGACACGTTTGTGACAGTATTTGTTCTTGCTAGTCATAGAATATGTTAGCAGATCCACATAACATCAACAAAATAGCTGCTTAAGACATTTGAAGACTGTATCTGCCTAATATAGCTGTCAGCCCATTGCACCTACAATATATCATCTGAAATGCCAGAACAAAGATGTTAATGTTAACTGAGGAAAGATATACTAGCTGTCTTTATGTCAGTTACATACTTTACACGATCTTCTCCCAAAATTCGTGTCTCTTCGTGAAACTAGACACATGTACTGGCATCCTCAGGAACAGGAAAATATATGTTTATTCTTAGTACATTCACATAGATCCGTCTCTATCTATTACACGCTTGTTTTTGAGCAACATTTATACCAGCTAATGTCACATGTTGGGAGAAACACTCAAGGTCCCAAATTACTTATTGATATGTTTTTTTTTATTTCTTCAAAGATACTCAATACTCATATGTCTGTCTGTCCATCCATCCCTGAGAATTTACCTTTATGGTCTATAGACTCCGAAGCCACAAGGAATTGAACCATGAAATTTGGCATATGTGTTCTTTACTCTTTAAAGGTGTGTCACACATTCAACACATTCTTGGATGTTTAGTATCCTTTGTACACTTTGGCTGTATTTATCTGCAATGGAAAGTAACAACATGAAGGATTTTAGGCTGCTAATGCTATGATAATATATACTAATGATATGGAGCCTCTTTCTCATGCCTATTTGGCTTAGCCTAATCATGTGATCACATTGTGCTGCGTGACTGGCTATACCTACTTGACCATTATTGACTGAAATGTGACTGAAAGTGGGAATTCCCCATATCTACCAGCTGAACTAGGTCACATGTTGGTTAGGGATGACTCATAAATTGTAAAGACTATGACTCATCATTGAGCAATATTAAAGCTATATCTACTTTGCAGTATTGCTCAAATCTAAATGACCCAGTTGCATTATGTTTTGTAGATTAGATTAAATTAGATTAAACTTTATTAATCCCTTTGGCAGGGTTCTGTCAGGGAAATTAAACTTCCAGTAGCAGTTTTTACATAGGCACACAAATAGATTGTCAGATATACAAAAAATATACAAGAAATATACAAGAATATACAAGCGAGAGAGAATAAATAGATAAATATAGACTAAGGTACAACAAGACAAAGAAGATGTAGAATGTCTGACAGATGAAGTGATAGTGCACCTTGATATTGTTCATTGTCCAGTACTACTACTACTTTACATTCCACTGTGTTTATGGTGTTTATGGTCAGGCTCAAGCTGCTGCTCCTTCCTTCCCCCCCTGTCCTCCTGTTGCCCCTCCTTCCCCCCAGAGAGGAGTTGTACAGTCTGATGGTGTGAGGGACAAAGGAGTTTTTCAGTCAGTTAGTCCTGCACTTGGGAAGGAGCAGTCTGTCACTGAACAGGCTCCTCTGGTTGCTGATGACTGTGTGCAGAGGCTGACTGGGATCATCAATAATGTCCAGTAGTTTGTCCATAGTCCTCTTCTCTGCCACCGTCACCAGAGAGTCCAGCTTCATGCCGACCACAGAGCCGGCCCGCCTGATCAGTTTGTCCAGCCTGGATGTGTCCTTCCTGGTTGTGCCCCCAGCACACCACGGTGTAAAACAGGACACTCGCTACAACAGTCTGATAAAACATCTCCAGGAGTTTTCTGCAGATGTTAAAAGACCGCAGCCTCCTCAGGAAGTACAGCCTGCTCTGGCCCTTCCTGTAAAGATGTTCTGTGTTGCTCGTCCAGTCCAGCTTGCTGTCCAGCCACAGACCAAGGTACTTATAGGCGTATACAGTCTACTCCCTCAATTTGAACTGGTCGTGACCTTGGTCTAGACTTTCTAAAATCAATGACCAGCTCCTTGATCTTTGAGGTATTGAGCTGCAGGTGGTTCTTGTGGCAACAGACAGCAAAATCCATCACCAGGCTCCCGATACACCCCACAATGGCTGTGTCATCAGCAAACCTCTGGATGTGACACAGCTCTGAGTTGTAGCAGAAGTCTGCAGTGTACAAGGTG